>JABAYD010089236.1:0-13084 GCA_014822095.1 Diplotaxis tenuifolia | reverse complement strand
ATTTAAATGGGTAGAAGTCATTCGAAAGCAAAAAAACATTAAATGGGTTAGAGTTGACTTAATCCAATATATTCATTTGACTCATTAACCCACCAATTTGTTAACCCATTATCTATTAATCCATGAACCTGTTAATCCATTAACCCATTGAATCAAAAATAAACTGTTCATTTGGGTTAATGGGTCAGTTTGGGGTGGGTCAACCCATGGGTCACGACTCATTTTGACATCCCTAGGCGCTTATGCAAACAAATACTTTACAATTATTTAGTTTCTCCAAATTTGAGTTCCTCCAAAACCACCATCTCGTCGTATCGTGTCCCTCCTTTTGTTCCTTGCCTTCGCCCGTCCGTCCCAAAATCCTCCCGTCGCTCAAGGCAGTCTGTGCCATGACTCGCTACCCAGAGACATACTTTATCTAATGAACGAGTCAGTATGAGAAAGAAAAAAAAGAAGAAGAAGGGAGGGAATTGGTTGACTGACGGGGAAACTTGCTCCGATTGGCTTGAAGAAATGGGGACAATTGTGGGAAAAAGAGATGGTGACAGAGAAATGAAGAAGGGTCTGTTTTGCCAGTTTGGACACAAACTGTGCTTTATGTTCTTGTCTGTAAGTAAATATTACTATACTTTCATTTATTTTGGTATATGTAATAGAGAAAAGGTCTAAAAATAGCACAAAAATAAAGTTTTCGTGGCAAATATAATATTTAAACATAAAAATGATCAAAATAATATTTAAAAGTTTTATAAATTATTCATTTTTAATTTTTGGGTTAACTAATCCTATAGTTTTTTTATTTAGAATTGAGGAGTGTAGTTTTGAGAAAATAATTTTTAATTAAAAAAATTTAAAAAATTTAAAATTTTCAAATAAAAAATGCTATCTTGATCCTTCTAATTTTTGAGAATTATTTTTCTGATTTAGACTTAAAAAAAAATGTTATTTTAGAGATTTGCCCTATGTAATATGATAAGACCTTTATCGAACTTGTCGTATGCGCTACATTCTATTTGAGGTTTCATCCCCTGCTTCGTTGCTTTCTTCTTCTCTATTTAAAAGGTTTATATCAAAACGAGCTTCGGCGTCTCCTTGTCTTGTCCACTTCTTTCTTGGTCGCGTCCATCAACTACAAAAAGAATAAGAAGAAGCATAGAGACATCCATTACTAAAGCTTGAGAATCATATTTCAAAGCCGTAGAAATGTTAATGTTGTGTGTACCTGTAGAGTTAGGGACGTTGCTATCTCTTCTGAAGTTTTGATCTTCTCTGTGTCATCACTCTTCATTAACACTGCAACTTCAAGATTCTTCGAAGTCGTTGCAAGTTCTGCTTCAAGTTGTTTTGTTTTCCTGGTAAGCTCTTCC
This sequence comes from Diplotaxis tenuifolia, assembly GCA_014822095.1. Taxonomy (NCBI): domain Eukaryota; kingdom Viridiplantae; phylum Streptophyta; class Magnoliopsida; order Brassicales; family Brassicaceae; genus Diplotaxis; species Diplotaxis tenuifolia. The sequence goes on along the minus strand of JABAYD010089236.1, from coordinate 11,717 downwards.
ACCTGAAAGAGAGTAGCAAAAAGGTTAATAACATAAAAAAAAAAACATCTGATTAAACACAGTTTAAAATGGTTGGACTATAACCTGACCTGTGCTTTGAGTACTGATATCTCCTGGTTAAGGCACTGATTCGATTTCTTGGTCCCTTCTTGCAGCAACTCTGTATCTGTAATGTCAGTGGTGAAGTCCGAAGTATTCCCAACGGATTCAACCGGGCTCGATTTTATCGACAAAGGAAAAACCTCAACAGAACCTCTACGTGAAAACGGGAGACCACAAGTCACCGAGTGTCTTACAAGAGAGGACGTGTCTGATTTCGAAGCGCAATGCTTGGTACTGCGTTGTTTACCTTCTTGATTAACAGAATCAAAAGAGGCGAGCCTCGAGAGTTGACGTATCCCTTTCAGATTAAAACTACTCGAACCTGAAGTTTCACCAATGGTTTTAAGATCAGGAATCTTGGATTGTCTGAAGAAATCAAACGAGTCCACTCTAAGAAGCTGTCGCTGCGGTGTAGTACCAAAGTCGTCCATCTCATTGACGCTAGATGGTAGGCTTGCGTTTGAGAACCTGGCACTGTTGGCTGGAGTTCCTAAATATTCTCGAACTCCTTCGAGTTTGATGTAGCAGTCATCGCAAACACGGTAAGGCCTGTTCGTCTTGGGAGCCATGGCTGCTGCTAATGACTTCTTACTAGTACATGCGTTACAGAAGACACTCCCACAGTTGTAACAGTTGTGTAGCTTCCTCATGTAATTAAAAGGATGGCGACACCCAGAACACTTGGAACTATCCGTACCCGTAATGGGTTTGTGAAGACAAATGGTTGCTGTGTAGTTAGAACCACACAAAACTTTCCTCACTTGTTTACCTTTCAAAGCTCTCACAAGAGTTGGTACACGTCTGTACTCTGTATCCCCATGCCCGAGCTGTCCGTTTGATCCTCTACCCCAAGTGTAAACCTCAGCTTTCGAGTTCAAAACCGCGATATGATGAAACCCGCACGCCACTTCTTGGACAGAAGTCTTTCCAAGACCACCACCTTCAATGCAAGAAGGAGCTTTCACGACATTGTCTTGACTCGGATCAACAATTCCCATTGCATAAACTTGTCCAGACGAGGCAGAGAGAGCAACAGTAACGCTCTGGCCACAAGCTACTTGTTGAAAGCTAGTCTCATCCAGCTCAGATACACAAGATGGGATTAGTCTACACTCTTTGTCCCCATGTCCGAGTTTCCCATCCTCCCCATCACCCCACGTGAAGAGCTTTCCCCATGACGACGTCGCCTCACCGAAAACACTGACAACAGCAGCTGAATGCCAAACGCCACAAGATATCCTTAATGTTCTGCACCCACTTAGCGCCTCAACTTCTCTCGGTAAGTTTGTGCTAACACGATCTCCATGTCCCAGTGCACCAAACGTACCATCACCATATGTAAACAACTTCCCCTCTGATGTCACAAAAGCTGTATGCCAAGATCCGCAAGATATGGTTTTGACATTTATACCCTCCATCTGTCCGAGGATTCGTACTGGTTTCCAGTGGCTAGCTTCACTACCAAGTCCAAGGAGACCAGCATTGTGAGCTCCATCGCCCCAAGTATATAAGTCACCTGAGCTTGTAACAGCACAAGTGTGAAACTCCCCACAGTCAGCTAACTCCACGGATGATCCATCAAACTCATTGATGAGTTTCGGCTGTGGAACGTAGGAGCAAACTCCATGTCCTAACCTCCCACCAGATTCTTCTCCCCAGCTGTACACCTGTCCCTGCTTTGTCACCAGCACTACATAATTGGTGCCACAGGAAATGCTCTGTGCGTCAAGTGCCACGTGTGATTTCAGAACTTTGGGCAGAAAGTTATCAGCCGTTAAGGAAGATCTGCTTTCACTTTTGTGCATGCCACCACCTCCTAATAACCCATCTCCTATACTCTCTCCCCAGACAAAGACATCACAGAGAGACTTCAAGTCCTCAAAAGTAGATCCTTGACTAGATGAGCTTAGTGCGCTGGAAACTGTATATTTACTTGTATCAACAGCAGGAGAGTTGTGATTAGTAGTAGTAGTAGGTCGATTCTCTAAAGTCTCGGGAGATGTGTTATGAGGTCTATTATGGACCAGTTCGTCCAATGAGAGTGCCCGTAGTACTGCAGTTTGTGACAACACCTCTGAGAAAACTTTCCCTAATCTCTGTGGAGTGTTGTTACTATGACATCCTGAAGCCTTTTTTGCATGTTCCTGCAAAATTACCGCCAGATGAGAGATATGATATTAAGTAGGTAACAATTTAAAAATAATAATAATAAAGTTAATACAAAAAAAAAAAGACCTCGCAGCTTGTATCACTGCTGACTGATCTGATGTTGCTGTTTGAGTTGCTTTGTTCTCCATAATCAGGAACAAAGCTACGGCTTCTCGAGTGAAGTACCAATGCAGAAGAGCAGTTTCGTGAGAGAAGAGCGCGAAGCGTTGTGATCCAGAACTCAGCTTCATCCTTATCCTTGCATACCTACCCATTCCACCAAGTTACATGATTCACAATAACATAAGACCACCAATGCTTGTGTCAGGAAACAAGAAAGCAAAAAACTACTAACCAAATCAAGAGAACGGTCGCCATATATCAGAGAAAAAGATTGATATTCCTTGGTGGGCTGAGGGTATCGTCGGAAAACTGACTGGAGAAGTTGTTACAGTAACACTTTTTTTTTGTTACAAACAGAAGTGTTTCCAAAGAAATGCATTTAAAAAAAACTTACAGTTCGCTGTCCAGGTATGATCCTTGTCACGGAACTCAGTTTAAGTCGTTTCTCTGTTTTCCCACAATACCATAACAAAAATATTTCATCCTGCAAAGCATTTGAGACAAAAAAAAACTGTATCACGTCACAATGATTTTTTTTTCTTGGAGATAGTTAAGGTGATGAATGCATACACTCGAAAGCCTAAAAGGGTAGAATTTAGGCTTCCCACGCCTGCCGTACTTCAAAAGATAGGCTCCTTTCTTCAGAATTGCTATTGCCTGCGTCAAGTTTTCTTTTTTTTTTTTTAACTCAGAACTTTATAAACTAAATATAGAAGTTTTACCCTGAAGAGTAATGGAACACACAAACCTGATCATTCTCCCTATCAGTGGGAAGACTTCTCTTGGAACAAGCCATTCCAAGTTTAGTAGATACTTTGATTTACAAGAGCTTCTAAGTGGAAAGAGAGCACCAGATGATTCCAACGATCTCCCCATATAATAAGAACCCCCAGGGCTTTTCGCTTCATCCGTTTACAAGTGTTGATTTTGATAATTTCTCCAATGGAATTGATTTTGCTTTCATCCCACGTAATGCAGAAATTGACCTAAATTATCATGTACGTAGGAAGCAAGAGATGTAATCAACAATCATCTCTTTTATCAATGCGATGTCCCATTACACAACAAAAGATCAAGAGAGAAACGCACCTAGTTCCTTGGCGCGCACGCTACAGTTCCGCGAAACTGTTTTTTTTCTTTCCTTTTGAGAAATAAAATCTAATTGAAATCAACGCATCAAACCAATGTTGGAGGAGGAACAAGCAATTTGTGCCGATGAGCTATTCCTGATATTCCTCGTCTAGGTTTCTCTCTTGACTTTCTCGAGAATCACAAAGATTTTGTTGAATTTGGGAAAAACAGAACAGAAAAAACAAGAGGAGATTTGTGACCCAGCGACGACGACAACAACAACAGATTAGAAAGAGATTCTCCTTTTTGTTGGTCTCAGATGCGTTTATCTGTTATTTACAGTTGTTTCCTTTTTTTTTTTCCTTCTAAGCTTCTCGAATCATTTTTTTGACACACAGAAAATACACAAGGTATTATCAGATTTCTGGTAATATATACATCCATAGTACTACTAAAATTTTCAGAGTTTTTCTTTTTAGTCAGATATAATTTATTGATATACCTAGAATTTACACTAATATTTATTTATAAATCTTATATAGTAAAATAGAAGTCATGACTTCTTTTATGTGTGATTTTTTAGTTTGGACCATCTTTTAGAAATTAGACTATATGTATTTTACTAAGGTTAATAATATATTAATCTTTGTAACTAATATCATCATAATATCTTTGATATTCTTATATATATTTGAAAAATTCTAATAAATCTGTTGAAAATATTTGAACCAAATCTTCATTTTTTAAAACAATTATGTAAAGATTTTCCTTAATTTTGTAATTGTTTTAAGAATAGGCACTAATACATTAATATATTCAGTTATCATTTATAAAATGAAAAAATAAAAAAATATATCAAATTTTATCTATTTTATAAGCATAACCAATCATATTAAAAATATTATATTGAATTAGATATAATAAATAATATTAAATTGATAACGTTATATATTTTATTTTCCTAATGATTAAACATTTATACTAAAAATATAATATACTGGCATGACGGATTGACAATAGCAAACTATACAATACATGTACAAAATTAACATGTATTTTCTTAAGTCATATAAAAAAAATATTTGTAACTACTTTAATCATGATATTTTAATTTTAAATATAAATATATATTTTAAACAATTCCAAAAAAATCAATTGAAAAATATTTTAACATTATCTTAATTTTCAAAAAACAAATGTAAATATTTTCTATAATTTCGTAATTAGAAATTAAATATTATCATACGTTAATATACATTCAGTTTTTGTTTATAAGATAAAAATTAACATTGTATCATATTTTATCTATTTTATAATTAGTATCAATTTATATTAAAATAAAATTATTATATTGAACTAAGTATGATAAAATTATATTTGCTTAATAATAACTTTTAATTGCATAAATATAAAGTATATATTCTATTAAATTAGCCATGGCTTTTTTTTAATGTGTGCTATTTTAGTTGGATCTTCACTTACAAATTTATAAATGTAACTCTTTAAGATTAATAATCTAAATATTTGTAACTATTTTAGTTGAATTATTTTTTAACAAGATCTCAACTTAAAATTTTCTGTAAATATTTTCAATAATTTCTGAATTAACAATAGAAAATTGTTATACCTTAATATATATTTAAGGGGGTGTACTGAATCAATGTTTTTAGAAGACTTTGAGTTTTTATTAAAATCTTCTGTTATCTAACTAAGAATTTTAAAAGAACTTTCTAAAATCTAGTGTTTTTTACATGGAATTTATGTAAAATCACTTGAAATCATTTAAAATTGTCTGTTATTTAAACAACAATTTGTTAAAATCATATAAAATTTACTGTTATTGGAAATATTGTAAGTATTGGAATTTTAATGACTGCATGCAGAGGATTTTAGGGGATTACCTTAGTTAAAAAAAACAAAAATCTAAATCTCATTGTTTAAAATGGAATTTCAGAAGATCTAAATTACAACAACTACTTAAAAGCACCCAAAACCATCAAAATGATCTAAATTCTTAATAAAACTCAAATCACACTAAATGTCTAGTTCAATACACCCCCTTAGTTATCGTCTATAAAATGAAAAATAAAATTTTTTAAAATTTTTATTTAATTTATAATCATAATCTATCATATTAAACTAATTATTATATTGGACTAAATACAAAAAAATATTAATATGATATATTAATAAGCAATGAAATATTATCATATTACATTATATTATATAAAATAATATAATATGTTGTCAAATTAACTTTATACAATAGATGTATATAAATAACATATCTGACAACAATATTATCTAAAAATAAAAGTATAAATAAATAAATATTTGGTTGACAAATAAAACAATAAAAAAAACATTTAGATATTTGACTAATGTCAATAATGATGTAAGCAAAAACATATATACACTACAAGAGAACATGAGAGTAACGACCATACTTTACGTGTAGTCGTAAATTGACGTCGATTTTACTTCTAACTTACCACTATTGTTGAGTTCGTCGTAAGTTGGACGTAATTTTGCTACTAAAACAGTTAGTCGTAAAGCAGATTTAACTTTCCATCTCATTTATGACTACATTTACTATTAGTCGTAAAGTGGTTGTAACATTACGACTAACTTACATGTAATAATTAGCATCTGATTAACGACCAATTTATGACAAAAAGTAGTTGTACATTGGTAGTGTTGTTATGATCAAACGTAAATTCGTTGTAACATTGTTACCTACCAAAATCGAAATTTCCTTATAAATATGATATTTTCCCTCATTTTTAGGATGCACAGAATTGATTATGTTACAATGTTTAATTGTGTTTTATGCTGTTGTTAAACTCATTGTATTGGGGTTTGTGATTTGGGGGTCGAGTTTGATTATGTTACAATGTTTGTATTTTATTCTGTTGTTATGTTACAATGGTTGGAGTTTGTGATTTGGGGATCAAGTTTGATTATGTTACAATGTTTGTGTTTTATTATGTTGTTAAAGTCATTGTATTGCATTGCAAATAATGTATAATTTATGATGTTTGGGGTTTGAGATTTGGGGTTTCGGTTTTAGGGTATAAAGATAAACGAGGCTAATTAGTCGCAAAATACCACTACTTTACGACTAATATATAACTTAGTAGTAAATTAGTCGTAAAGTACCACTACTTTACGACTAATATATAACTTAGTCGTAAATTAGTCGTAAAGTACCACTACTTTACGACTAATATATAACTTATGATGTTTGAGGTTTGCGATTTGGAGTTTCGGTTTTAAGGTATAAAGACAGATGAGGCTAACTAGTCATAAATTAGTCCTAAACTACCACTAATATATAACTTATGATATTTGGGGTTGGCGATATGGGGTTTCGGTTTTAAGGTGTAAAGACAAATGAGGCTAAGTAGTTGTAACTAATTTACATTATGACTAAGATAAACTTTTTCGAAGCTAATTAGTCGTAAAGTATCACTATATTACGACTATTCTGAACATTATCGAAGCTAATTGGTCGTCACTTACATCTAACTTACGACTAAGCTGGTTGAATGGTCACTACTTCATCGTTAATATGCATCTAACGTATGACTTAAATTCTCAAGTAGTCCCTAATTGATCGTAACAATTTTCGAAATCTCCTATAAATACTAGCCATTTTGGTTCTCATATCAAAGAAAAATTTAAGAATCTTTGAGTTCGAGACAAACTGTATTAATCGAATGTTTTTTATAAATTTTACAAATTGCTAAGAGAGGTTTATCAAATTATTTTTTTTGTATTACAATGGTGGTCACTAGTTGGTCGTAATTACTTTCGTCCCTCCGTGGTCGTAAATTAACTTCTCATTTACGAATACTAGTCCTACATTAGTCGTAAAACTATCAAACAAATTAAGTCCCTAATTGGTCGTAAATGTATTTGGTCACCCATTGGTCGTAATATTTCGACTCGTTTACGACTACTAGTCTCTCATTGGTCGTAATATTACGACTCATTTATGACTAAGCCTCAAACTCTATATATACTAGGACTTCGCCAAAGCACTTCGTTTGCTCATTCCCTTCTCTCTAACAATGACTTCTCTCTCTAGGCAAGTTCTTTTTCTAGTTTTAGTTTTGGGTGGTTAGTTAAGTGATTAGATTAGGTTTGGAATTAGTTTAGGATGAAAGTAGATTAAGATGGAGTTAGATTATGATAGAATTAGAATAGGGTTAGATTACAGTTTTTTATATAATAAATTTGAATTTTTTATAACCATCCATGTTTTAAAAAAAAAAATTCAGATTGACGATATTGTATGGCAGGCTCTACATCCGAGCTTTAACCTCGGCCCCACTCCGGAAGAGCAGGCGGATTTAGAGCTACGTGCGGAGCCGGCTAGTTCCGATCTCTTCAATGAAATAAACCTTAATGCTTAGTTTTTTTGGTTTTTAATTAATTTTTATTTTGAATATTTTTATATTATGGATATTAGATATTTTCTTTTAAATTTATCAAATTAAAAAAAATTAAAACTTTTAAATATTTATATTTTTATTAACATATAAAATTCGTAAATATATTAATCAAGGTGTAAATTGGTCTCTAACTTATGACCAATGAACATCTACAGTCGATGTAATGTAGTCGTTAATGTACGACCAGTTTACCTCTATAGTCGATGTTCTTTAGTTGTACATTTACAACCAATTTACGACTAAACATTTTACGTCTAACTTACGACCAAACGCGCTAGTCGTAGTTTTACGACTAATGTACGACTAAATATTTTAGTCATAATATTACGACCAATGTGCCGCAAATAAGGAATTACGACCAACGAATAACGACCAATCAATTTTCGTAGTTAATTGGTCGTAAGACACATATTACGGCCAACCAACTACCAATTTTGTAGTCGTTAAGGAATTGTTTTCTTGTAGTGATATATATATAAATGAAATTAAGCATTCGTTCGGTTGAGCGGGTCAAAATCTAAATCTAGTAACTATTGAAACCTACTTTACAAAAAAAGAAACAATATAGCAACGGTGGGCAAAATGAGGTTCCTCGTTGGAAAAAATAAGAGAAACTATACTTTGCCAAGGGATGAAGGTTGTCTTGGGTTCATAATGATACATTAGTTTAGTCTGGCATTTTAGGCAAACCAACTTTCCAGATTAGTTCAATTTCCTGATTCTCTGCTTGCTCGGATACCACATAGCAACTATTATAGGTTTAGTTCGCCTCTGTGAATAAATTCTACAAATATTTATTCATATGTATGGTGTGCCATCCAGTTGGGAGACCATTATTGACGTTGGGGATTAGATGAAAAACTCACTTAGGTTATGAGATTAAAGCATGGAAGCAATACAAGAAAAAATGTCATATATAGCGTCTGTAAAACGCTGGTACATCGATACATAGTGTTTTGGTTAGTGTTGTGTCTGTCTCCGTTATCTTTTTCTCGACACTTTATATCATGATTTATATATGCTATGTTAATTAATTCTTTCTATAGTGATTTATTAATTTTGTAATTGTATAACTTACAATAACATATAATAATAGCTATGATAGCATTATTAAAAAAATTCTAATAAAAATATTAAAATTTAGATATATTAAAATTTCTTACATAATTATGACTATATATCAAACTAAACAAAATTTTTTAAATAAAATTAAACCTACACATAAACTTTTCTAAAGTTCTGTCTCCTAGAACCGAACCACACACCACAACCATGTTGCTCGCATCTCCACTGCCTTGCACTTCTTCCCTCTTGCAATATTCCATAACCATGTACTACAAGGTCTAATCACAGTTTTAGGGGGTGTGATGACTACTTCGGCTTACATTTCCTATATTGCTTTCGACCTGATTCCGTCCCACTTTAAAGTCCGCGATATGTTATCGGATTATACAACTTGTATGGTACGAATCGAGCATCTCTTCGAGGATAATTTTGTATGCCCCCCAAAAATGCTTACCAAAATTTTGAATTTCTTTTATAGCGCTATTACTCTTGTGTCGGTGTACGAGAGCTATCTCTACGAGATGGCTTTGTCTGTGATCAGAAACAAACTTATTGGTAGATATTACTATTTTTGAATCTTCGTGAAGGATACATGTTTTAAGAAGTTTTGTGTTTTTTTTATAGTCGTGGACGGACTGTCTTTATGGTGAACATTTTGTTTCAGATTGACAAATGTTTCTTCAAGCATTGGCGACGTCTCGCTATGTCAAAGGTGAGTTTTTTTTTGTTTTGGTTTTCTTTTAAAAATTCTTGCAATAAGATTGTTTCACGGGCTTGTGATAGTCGGGTTTTGAAAGGCTTTGCACCATGTTGTATAAGAGAGTTTCGAAAATGTCAAGTCTAGGAGCGGATATTTCGAAATTTTGGGAGTATACGAGTATACGTATACGTACCCATTCCCCCCCTCCCTTCCTTTTTCTTAAGAGGGGGACAGCTGATCTTGTCTTGCGAAGAGTTGCCAACGTACCCTTTTTGGGATCAAGCAGTCTAGTAGTTCAGTGTGGAGTGTGTCTCATTATAGTATTTCTTGAGGTGCATCGCGTTCCAAGTTCTCAGAATTTTGATGTCTTGCATATTTGCGATTTCGTCTCGCCTGATTAGAGTACTTTTGTGACTTTGTACAGTCCTTCCTAGTTTGCTCCAAGTTTTTCCGTGTTTTGCTCGACAATGCTTTGGAAAACTCTTCATAGGTCTAAGTCGCCTTCTTTGAATCTGCGACTTCGTACGTTTAAGTTTTAGTACTTTACAGCTGCTTGTTGATAGTTTTGAATTTGTATGAGGGCATGGTCTCGACGTTCGTTGACTAAGTCAAGCTCATGAAGACACATTAGATTGTTTGACTCCTCTCTTTCAGGGAGCAGACTTTTGCGTACCCCGGGAAATTTGACTTATGTCGGGATCATACATTATGCCCCATATACGAGGGCGAATGAGGTTTCTCTTGTTGCGCGTCTCCGAGTAATGCAATGTGACCATAAAACTCCTTCGATTTCCTTAGCTCATCTACCCTTTTTGGCGTCTTAACGTTTTTTTAAGCCTGTCGATGATAGTTTTATTAATAGTTTAGCTTGGCCGTTGCCTTGGGGATATCTCAGAGTTGATTTGGTCAGTCGTATTTTCCATTTCTCACAGAAGGCTTTGAATATGGTCAAGATACACTGAGATCCGTTGTCCGTTACGACTTTGTATGGGACTCCGTGCCTACAGACGATGTTTTTCCATATGAAGCTTTCGACTTGGGGCGTCTTTAATGCTTGTGCAAAAGTCTGTTGCGACCCATTTTGAGAAAAAGTCGGTTAAGACTAGTAAGAAGCTTTTCTGCTTTAACTTGTGCATGGGTTCGTATATCCATCGACCATCGACCATCGCATGAATGGATATGGTGCGGATATATGAGAGGACGTCTTTTGGTTGATGGATAGTAAGGATATGCCTCTGGTATTTTTCGCACTTCTGTGCAAAGTCCTCGCAATCTTTGATCATTGTTGGCTAATAGTATCCATGGCGTTTTATTTTGATCGCGAGAGCTCTCCCGCCAGAATCATTCTAGCATGATCCGAATTAACTTCGTGCATTATCTTTCGTGCTTTTTTTCCTTCTACACAGGTCGTGAGTGGTTTGTAAAACCTCCATTTGCAAAGTTCTCCGTCAACCAAGGTCAACCAAGATGTATCGTTGATATCACTCAAATTACCCTAATGAGTGGCTACTCTCTCAAATAAGAGGTTCACTTGTAGTACGTAGGGATCGAATCACGAGGAGCTAGGGAACCAATTAAATCTAATTTGTTATAAGACTAGGTTAAGACATAATTAAAAGTTGACAATTTGGATTAGTCAGAACTGTTGTTCTACTAATGAGAATTGAGGGGTTTTGGAGCTTTAGAGAATGAAGCTAGACCTAGGGTTTTTATTCAGGTTAAGAAGATTATAATTCTATGAGTGCAGACAGTTGTTTGCATGATACATCAGAGCTCAACACATTAAGAACAAGTCCATCAGCTTCCGCATGTTTGGAACGAGTCTATTAACTATAACTAGAGATCCAACAAGGCTGACCCGATTAAAGGACGTCAGATCAAAAGAAGCGTCGATCGATTATTATTAACTAATATCGACCGATACGCCTTTCGCTCCGTCGACCGATTATCCTAGAGAGATATCGATCGACGCGCTTGCAATTAAGCTTTATGATATACCATGATTTTGACCCACTTTTAGTCAAGGTATTCATATTGTTTTATTATCTATA
>JABAYD010088955.1:0-10070 GCA_014822095.1 Diplotaxis tenuifolia | reverse complement strand
ATATATATATATATATATAATAAAATCATTTTAATACCATGGTTAAAAGTGGTTCAAAATCGTGGTAGATCAATATAACATAAGACGGAGACACGATCCCCGCTTTCAAATATAGACTCCAGGAGAGTTAGGGACATTAGCCCGAATGACTATTCTCTCCTTGCTCGGGAAAACATAAAAAGGAGTCATCAACATCCGATCTCTCTTCGTCCTTGACATCTAACCATCTCTCACCACCATTCTGTCCGAACATCTTAACAGCGGACACGGAAAATTCATTGCGAGTCACCTCCATGTCATCTTCAACAACAGTTGGACAAATTCGCGATTAATGAATCTCCATTGCTACACGAATCTTCTCAAGAGAAAAATAGCCCCCAAAAACTGGGCCTCCGTGAAGAAGACCCCGAACAACAACCAGGTCTTCAGGGAACAGAGGAATAGGGTTGAAAACTACAAAAAAAATATGGCTTAGACATAACCAAAAGAAAGAAGTAGAAATCATTCGTCGCGCTACCTCCTACTCCCCATGACCGCTTGAACATGGCGCAACAATTGAGGATTGGTACAACTGAACATAAAATAAGTAGCTCATCAAGCATGGACCTCCTGGAGAGAACCCTTCAAAACTCCCATGAAAGAGTGCAGCTTGAAACCATATAGGTGGTTGCTTCCGACTCGAGATAAAGTAAGGAAACCCTTGAGATAATCGGTAGAGAGCTCTATTACGCGCTCATATCCCAAAACGAGCAACCCTACGAGGTGCTTTGTGCCAACGGTAGAAATCTGACTTATGGAAATGCCAAAGCGGTTCAGGAACTTCACTAGAACAGGCGAAATGGAAAACCAAAGGCCGCTACGCATTAGGTGCGCCTCATACAGAGTAAAAAATCCTTCAGGAGGATCATCAGCCCTCTCTCCTTGGCTGGATAGCCAAAACTCCACAGTCGTGGGAACGGGGCAGAATCTCCACAAAGTATTCAGAAACGAAAGGGTGCACCGAACTTGCCTTTCCCTAGTTCTTTTGGTAGAAGGCCTCACAGTAGCCCACGATTCGAGAGGAGGGACCTCAACGTTACATGCGGCAACCCAATGCGCCTCAGCTTCAGTGATGAGATTTTATTTGCTTTCAAAATCCTTGTGAAAATGAACAAGTGAGAGAAGGAGAACTTTTCATAGGCATGAAAAGTTACGTTTCATCCGCAGATTTTTAAGTGCTAACTCCATCCAACTCGCCTAACTAGCCACATTTGTCTAAGCCGGACGCTAAAATCTTCGTGACCATCCACGATTCTAACGTGCTGGGGGGGGCTAATTGTTGGGGTCAAAAACAGTCACAACAAAGTTAACACCCAAAAACCCTCAGAAGATGGATAAGGACATTTCTTGGAAAAGTAATTCTCGAAAAGAATCCTTGCAGAAACATTCTAAGATTCGTGAAAGCTTCAATCGAACCACGGAAAACTAAACATCGATTGTCCGAAAGCAACAGACAAGTATCCAAATCGGCCATGAACCGAGTCAAGTATGGCCATCGGTCCATGCACAAGCCAATTTTGGTCGTTACATAGTGACCGAACACGAACATGGCTTGATCGTTACGAAACAACCGAGCTTAAGAAAAGCTCAGTCGCTAGCCAACGTCGGTCTCTACGTAGCGACCAAGCTCAAGCCAAGCTCGGTCGCTACGTAGGGACCAAGCTCAAGGCAAGCTCGGTTGCTAGGTAGCGACTGAGCATGTACACAGCTTGGTCGCTACGTATCGACCGAGCTCAGGACAAGCTCGGTCGCTACGTAGCGACCGAGCTCAGCAATCAAACTTTCCTAAACGTCGTTACGACACAAATCCATGCATTCTCGTCTACTCCTAGATACTATCTTCTGTAGGCCACGGCTTAACCACTCCTTGTTCATTATGGATCAGAGTCATCTGTCGAACTTTACGATAAAGTCAGCGAGAAGTTCGTTTTTATCGAAGAAATCATAATAAAAATTTCGAGTTTAAAGACGGCCCAAAGAGACTTAAACTGCGACTTGAAGCCAACTTATGATTTCTTAACCAAAACCCCATAAGCACTATGACGATTTATTCTTGGTTCGCAAGGAAAAACAAATGTCAATCTTTTGAAGATAAATGTCAACTTTCCGCGGATAAATGTCAATTTCCAAAGATAATCATGAAGATCGGGAAAATTGAATATATCAATTTTTGAGCTATGACGACTTAAGGGAGGAATGGGAAAAGGATAAACCGACCTAGAAGGATATATAAGGAGTCCTAGGCGATAGGCAAAAGGGACAACTACACAACAAACCTAGCACTTAGAGCATTTAGGCAACTTTCCGTTTTTGTTATTCGAGCTGCGACTCAACTAGGTTTTGCAGTCTTAGGTTATTAGAACTAGGGATCTCGCTGAAAGCTCTCGTAGCCAGGGCTTCTATCTCGTTGTAAATGCTTACACACGAATTCAGAATAAGAGTCCTTTCGCTCTTCTCTTAATTTTTTATATTTTATTTGCTTCTATGTCCGTATTCTGATTGCTTGGCGTGTGGTTTAGCAGATATTCGGGACATCTGGAAAAGTTAGGTTAACTTAACGTTCCTATATCCATGGAAATCGATAGTTTGAATTTTGGTTTCCATAAACTCCATTGGTTTTGATTTTATTTATATTTTTTGATTTCATCTATTCATCTACGATTTATGTTACAACTATCACGCATGAGTAGATCCACCTGCTAGATTTATGAATTTCTAAGGTTTTGAATGAACTTCTGAATTATATGATTGGTAGGATACTATATATCTCTACACCAGGGTGGCTTGTAATACTAGGATCTTTAGAAATGAACGACAGTGTAACTAATTGTTTGTTCCTAAAATCATAGGAAAATTGAGAGGTGCAAAAAGAGTGCAATCAATTAATTGAACCTAAGACTTGCTGGATTAGATACCTAGACGCATACTAGTGTTGGTCTAGGAATCTAGTTGAACATAATCAGTCAAATCGATAACGTTTGCCTAAGGCAGCGTCGATCGACTCTCATATCATAGCATCGATCGACACTCGTACTGTAGCATCGATTGACGCTCATACCATAACATCGATTGACGCTAGATCCGTGTTGGCATGAGTAGATCCACCTGCTAGGTTTAGGAATTTCTAGGGTTTTGAGTGAACTTCTCAATTATATGATTGTTACGATACTATAGATCTCTACACCAGGGTGGCTTTAATACTAGGATCTTTAGAAAAGAACGCCAGTGTGACTAATTGTTTGTTCCTAAAATCATAGGAAATTTGAGAGGTACAAGAGTGCAATCAATTAATGGAATCTAAGCCCTACTGGATTAGATACCTAGGTGCATACTAGTGATGGTCTAGGAATCTAATTGAACATAATCAATCAGATCGATAATGCATACCTAAGGCAGCGTTGATCGACGCTCATATCATAGCATCCATCGACACTCGTACTGTCGCATCGATCGACGCTCATACCATAGCATCGATTGACGCTTGATCCGTGTTGGCATGTGAATGCTAAAACACTGAACTTAGTCAATATGTTAGACTCACACCGAGAGCTGGTTGTCTTTTGCATTAGGTATCGAGTTCTAGAATCAAACCTTAGCATATATAGATTAGGGTTCTAATAACCTGAATGAAACCCTAAGTCCAGCAATCATCCTTACATCAAACAACTCTCGGTTACATAAGAACAACTTCCTTGTTCGCCCCTGCAATTTACTATATTTACTGCTTTATAATTTATTTATTGCTATTTCAATTATTCTCCTAGCTTAATCATAACTGTTTAGATCTATTGTGTGCCCTAGCTCTCTGTGGATTCGATCCCTGAGTAGTACAACTGAACCTCTTATTTGAGAGAGAAAAGTCACTCCTTAGGTTAATTTGAGTGATATCACTGAGAATCTACCATCCAGCGACGGTAGGTGGCATCATTTGCCTCACCAGCAAGAGGGTCCAGGTCGTACTCACTGCTTGGTGTGATGTCCTCTATGTCGTCCATTTTATTCATCTTGGGCCGGGATTTTTGGGTCTGCGAATAGGAACTCAGGGTTGGGGAAAAACCTAATGTTCTCGATCTTCACCAACGTCGTGATCTCTGGTTGTGGGAGCTTGCAGTAGAGGATGCTCCTGTCTCGAGCCTGAAAAGTTGTGAGTGGTCTCATCTCGCAGGATGTGGCAGGCGATCCAGTATGGGATGTCAATCAGTCCAGTGTTAATGTTGCACGTGTAGGCGCTGAGGTTGATCCCGAAATGCTGAAACAGTGGTGTGAATAGACTTCCACACCTATCCTTTGTCTGCAAACGCCTGGCAAGCCAATACCTCTTGTCATAGAACACAAAGATCAAATGGTACCATGGGTTTGTGAACGGTGAGAAAAAGGGAACGCCTGATCTAGAGGCTCTGATCTCGTCCTCAAAAATCGCGTATAACATCTGCAGCTCCCCGTTTGTTACCATAGAGGTCTGGTCATTTGCAAATAGGAGGTTGTTGAGGACCTTTACGACAATTCGGTGCGTGGGGTTTCAGATGTGAGACTAACTTGCCGAACTTGGTTTGAACTCCTCGCTTGCGATGAGATTCCAAAAGGCTTGCTAAGGTGGAAACTTCTTTAGGATTGACACTCCCTTCAGTTCCTCTCCTATGTCATAGAGCTCGGTGAGTTTGTCCATAGAGAGCGAGCAGAACTGTTCGTCAGTGAAGAACGAGAAGGAGCAGTTCCCAAAGGTCGGGTGGTCAGGGTTGTCATACTCTATCTCGCATGTCACGATTGCTTGCCTCACGAGGTCAGGGTATTGTGAGTGAGTACATTAGCACATATATGATATCCCTTGTGAACTTCCTTGTCGATCCCGAGCTGGGACAATGGCTTGGAGTCGACAAAACGTGTGGGTAAAATGTTGATATTGAGGAGAGTCTGAGAACACTTCACATTTGCTTGTCCCATCCTTCGGCTGGAAGTTTCTGCTGATGGTCCTCTTATCATGATGAGCCTTTGTTCGTTCCTTGTAGATACTTGAGCTTTCATAGGCAAGATGCCTAATCTCATCCAACTCATGGATTTGAATGGAGCATCTCTCGGCCGCCGGTTTGATGTTAAAGTTTAGTAGCTTCACTGCCCGTGCCGCCTTGTATTCAAGCTCAACAGGACCGTGAAAAGCCTTAACATATACCAGGTTATAGGGAGTGGTCCCCATCGGTTTCTTGTAGGCTGTTATGTAAGCCCATAGAGCATAGTCGAGCTTGAGCGACCAGTCCTTGCGAGTGGCATTGAATGTTTTCTGCAAGATATTTTTTATTTCTCTGCTCGAGACATATACTTGGCCAATCGTTTGAGGATGGTATGGTGTAGATACCTTGTGTTTCACGTTGTTATTCTTAAATAGACTTGCAAAGAGCTTATTTATGAAGTGACTGCCCCCATCGCCAATGAATATTCTTGGCACCCCACAAACCTTGGAAAGATGATGGTCTTGAACTTCTTAATCACTACCCTTGCGTCGTTTGTGGAACTGGCCAGCGCTACCCACTTGGAGGCATAATCGACTGCCACTAATATGTATTCAGTTTTGAAGGATGGTGGGAATGGTCCCATGAAATCAATCCCCTAGAAATCGAATATTTCAATTTCCAAGTCTTAGTTTTGTTGCATCTAATTCCTTTTACTGATTTTCCATTGATGCTGGCATGTGTCGCATTAGGAGATGTAGGAATGGGCATCTTGGAACATAGTAGGCCACCAAAAACCGCCTGAAGTATCTTAGACACGATTTTGAATGTTGCAAAGTGTCATGCATATGATATACCGTGACAGTGATAGAGGATCCTTGGAATCTCAGTCTCTGATACACACCTTCTACACATTCCATTCTTGCAATTTCGGCACAAGTATGGCTCATCCCAATAGTGGTGTCTTACAATTCTTAAAAACATCTGCTTGTCATTACCAGTGAATTTCACTAGTTCTTTTTCAGCGTCTAAGTAGTTGGCGATCTCAGCAAACCATGAAAGATTCAGATATTGCTTCTTTATTTGACAATCAAATTTTGAGTGTTTCGAGCTGATGAAGCAGTCATCGAGGAGCGGCTGTTCTGCGATTTTTTTCAGAGACTGATTGAGCTAGAAAACCAAATTAAAATGATTAGCAACATTTTAAGACTTTGTATTTCTAATTACACTTTCTTAATGAAAAAATTTTACAAAGTAAAATTTTGATTATATCTCTTCTCGAAATATTATTGCACAGAAGAATATAGCTAACATTTTAAATACTGTATTCGAAAGTTAAGCTAGAAAACCAAATTAAAATGATTAGCAACAAATAAATTAGAAACGTAGATCTATGACCAAAGTTCGTAACAAGTATCTTTGGTATAACTAAGAACACATCTGTGGAGGGAAATGAATATCTATTTTTGGCGCTTAAACTATTTAAAACAGTTGGTCGAATTATAGGTTCCTGAGAATTATATCACCTTTTTTTACGAAAATCGTAGAAATCGCTCTTTTCTCATATCAACCACACAACATCCTTGGATCCTCTCACTTCCACTTTTTCTTATTCATCTCCCTCTCTTCGAAGTCTAACAATTTCTTCTAAGAGTCAGACCGGTCCATTTCCCGAATCTTCTGTTCCTCTCTCCTCTCTTTTCTTTCTTCCTTTGTCCCCTCACCTTTCGATATCTCCCTCTCTCTCTCTCTCTCTCTCTCTCTCTCTCTCACCAAATGTGAAGATGGAAAAGTGAATATGGATGTAAGTTCGGGATCGTCGACGAGGAGCCATAATTCTAGTTGGAGATTATGTTTGGGTTTGGGTTTGGAATCGTCGAGGAGAGCCGAAATTATGGTCAGGGATTGTGTTTTTTGTGGCTTACCAGTAAATATTGCACAAGCTTGGACTGACAAAACCCAGGTTGACAATTATATGGTTTTCCGTGTTTTAAGGTATGATAACTGAACTTAACTAGTGATTAAAAATGGGAGTAAAATATAGATTTAAAATAGAATTTGGACCTTGTGGCAGCTTAGAGATGAATGCAACTACTTCTCTTGGTTTGATGAAGAGGAAGGTACAAAATGGAAAAAAAAAATTGTTTTGATTGAAGCCATTGATGAGATCCCGAAGAAGAGTACACTGATTGAGAAGTTAAATAAAACCATTTCAGAAATGGAAAACAATTAAGAGAAAGAGACAGTGAATGACTAAAATGTAGATGAAATTGTTTGAAAATTTGAAGAATTCTAGGCTTAAATGTTTAGGATTGTCTAAAGTTTGAAGGTTTTGGGCTTAAATGTTTTGGATTGTCTCAGAAATGTAAATATAATCGTAACACTAGTTTCTTTTGTATAATCGTAACCTGATAACATCAAATTGAAATTGATACACATATCATGAAATTGAAATTATAACATCCAGCAAAATGGTAGCTTCAAAATTTTACAAACTGAGAAGGCATAAAGTTTTACAAAATAATCCAACATGAAACATCAACAAAACAATTTTCCAGTCCTAAATACATACACCGGATTGGAACCTTTCTTTACTTCCTCTTCGATCCATGAAACTTTCAATCCCCTCCACAAATGGATTGGAACACCATTGACAATTAACCACACTTCTTTCCTCTCTGGTTTGATTGCTTTGGTGGGCTCAAATTCCTGCAAGATACATTTACAAGATACCTCCATGTCAGTTATACCAATAATACCAAATAGTTTTTAATGCATGCAACATATTATCAGATTCTTTCTAAGTTTAACCCGTGTATTACCTTAATAATATCGACCAACTTAATCAGTCCAATAAAATGGTTAGGTTCAGTTAGCGGATCTAGATCAAACCATCTTATTACTGAACCAACCGGATTATCAAATCCCGATCAGGCCAAACGACCATGATCTATATACAAACACATACATGCCTTATCCATGGTGCATTTAAACGGACCGGCTTAAAGCCTTGATCCTATACTTAGTCCTAGACCAAGTTAGTCGATCGTTAATGAAGAAGAAAGAAGAAACGATCAAGTATAGAAAGGAAGATGTAACCGTTTTCACCAATCATCCATAGACCGGATCAGACTCACCCGCGGGTCATGGCGATTGCTTAATTGGCTCATCCACTCACCTTTGGTGTGCACTCTGGTGTCCCAGTCGCCAAACCTTTCTATTTCTCCCTCGGATCCACCATGATCGGATCGATCTTCAAGCAATCCCAGTCGAACTGCCTCTAGACTTAGTTATCCGGCCAAATCTGATTCAGATCGCTCAAAGTTTCTCTCTTTCTGTTGTCTTTCTCTCAGAACGAGTTTTGGCGTTTTCTCTTGAAAAAACGTGTAGAAAATCGTCTCCAAAGTCCAGCATTTATAAGACCTCGGGAAAAAATGGTTGTGTGTGAAAACGTGTATTTTTCCAACCTCTTGGGTGGTTATCAATACGCGCCACTTTGGCCAAAACCGAATCCAACCGCTTGGCATGTTTTCCACACGCGTAAGGCTTAGCCGAATCAGTCCAGCTACCCTATGTATCCGAACAATTGACTCATAACCGTCCTGAACTCGTCCACCCGACCCAACCCCCGAACACTCTACCCAGCTGAGTTAAGCTTCCCAGCAGCTGGTCCAGCTAGCTGCGCTCAGTCAACTAGCTGATCAAGCTAGTCTTAGCTAACTGAAATCGGTGTGAGCTCAATCCAGCTCACACAAGCCTCGCCCAGCTTACCCAAGCTTCGTCTAGCTCACACAAGCTTCCTCCACCTCGTGTCACTCTTCCTTTAACTCGGTCCATCTCCTTTCCTTCCTTTTCTTCCTTTTCCTAGGCTAAGTCTGTTTCATAATTCGGACCTAACCCATTTTTCAGACTATGAAACGGTTGCCTTTGTGTCTTTCGACCGGCTTGCATGTTCCCTCGTCTCATGGCATTCTCCACGATCCAGACCAAGTACTTCTTTGTTCTCTAACTTTCTGTACCATCTTGGAAACTCGGCTTTATTTTAGCTTCGGTTTCCCAAGTTGATATCTCTTTCCCACTGCAATCCGAAACAACCTTAATCATCGGGATTACTTTCTTCCTTGTTGCGTTTTCCATTCTATCAACAATCCAGACTGGATTGTTTCACGGGTAAGATTTTTGCCTAACTCCAAAGGCAGTTCATGTATTATCACGTCATGATCTGTTAAGCACTTCCAATGTTAAGATACATGGAAGACATTGTGAAATGCCTCCATCTCGGTTGGTAGGTTCATCTTATAAGCGACCGGACCAACTCTAGTTTCCCCCTTCTGGAAACTCTTGCTCGTCCCTTGAAGTAGACCAGATCGTTTACTGCGAACTCAAGGTCTTTCCTATGTTTGTCCGCATAACTTTTCTGTCTATCTTGGGCTTCTTTCATCTTGTCCTTCAAGAATTTTATCTTCTCGGTAGTTTCTTCTACTATGTCTGGACCAATTATGCTGTGCTCCCCCACTTTGGTCCAGCATAAGGGTGTTCGACATCGTCACCCATACAATGCTTCATAAAACGACATCCAGATGCTTTTATGGAAGCTTATGTGGTAGGCAAACTCGACCAAAGGCAAGTGCCTTTCCCAAGATTCACCCCAGTTCGCAACATATCCTCAAATGTTCGGTTTGTCTTTTCAGATTGACCATATCTACAGATGATAGGCTGTAACCATGTTCACTCGCGTTCCCAAGGCTTTTTAAAAAGCTTTCCAGAAATGTGAAGTGAACAGAGGGTCCCTATCCGAGACTATGTTGGCCGATACACCATGCAATCAAACTATCTCGTCCATGTACCACTGGACTATCTCTCCAACTCCATCAACCTTCTTAATGGCAAGGAAATGTGCAGACCTGGTCAGTCTGTCTACAACCACCCAGACCACATATTTCTTCGTCCTTGTTGTTGGAAGACTAGTCGCAAAGTTCATTGTGATGTGATCCCAATTGTATTCCAGAATGGGTAAGTTTTGCAACAAACCACTCCGAAAGTGATGCTCAGCTTTGAAGAGTTGGCAAGTGGAACACTTCTTTACCC
>JABAYD010088947.1:0-11703 GCA_014822095.1 Diplotaxis tenuifolia | reverse complement strand
ATTTAATTATTAGATTTTCATTTTTTGAAAGAACTGGTAGATATTAAACGGTGTATTACTATTTATAAAACCTATTGATTTCATATAATTAGTAGATTTACATATTTTTTAAGGAAATTTTAAGATATGAAATATATTGGTCTCATATAATCGGTAAATTTCTATATTTGATAAACCGTGTTTTTATTTGGTTTATATATATTAATCGTGTCGGTTTGATTTAAGTAATACGGTCAAATCACCTATACGGCGTGTATGTTTATTTATTTGTAACATTCTACAAAGAGTCTAAATTTAAATGACACAGTAGATAAAAAAATGACTTTGTTTTAATAGAATAGATACTAGAGCTTAAACCTCACTAGATGTTTATCTTTATTTTTCACAAATAAAAACTTAATAAGTTTATCGAAATGATAATATATGTTTTTCTTTATTTGTGGAACATAATATTATTACATATAATTTGTTTTTTCAAAGTTGCTAATTAACATAATCCTGATATATATCAATAACTTTTTTTAATTATTACATGTGTCAAAATATGATATAGTTGTATTTGGTTAATATTAAAAAATTAGAAAAAGAAAATTAAAATTTTTAAAATTATGACATGTGTCAAAATATGATATAATACTCTTATGTTTATGATATGAAAGAAATTTAAAAAATAAAAATTACAATGACATAGTTTTTTTTTACAATTATATATGAGAAATTCTCTCAAATAGACCATTTTAAAAATTTTATTACAAAAATAGATCTCAAAAATTAAATTACCAAAAATAATATTTTTTATTTTAAAAATTTTTAAATCCCAATGCTCAACCCTAAACAAAAAAGTGTAACATTAGTTAATCCAGTGAATATAAATATATATATATTTACTTATTTTTTATAAAACATTTAAATTTATTTTATTCATTTTTATTTTTAAAGTCTGCATTTGTGCTAAAAAAAAAATTTAGGTATATCCTAAGAAATTTCTCTTATTGTTAAACATATTTGATAGTGAATTTCATCTCTTTAAATCCTAAACAAAAAATAATTGTAAAAACTATATGAAAATATATTTTTTATTTTTTTTAAATATAATATTAATGTTAAAGATATTAAAGAAAGAAAAATATAAAATAAAAATATAAAGTTTTTCAAAATTCTTAAACAGAAACGAATAATTTTTTTTTGTGACATCAAAAAAAAGAAAAAATTCTTTTACTTGTGGGATTTTATAATTCGTTTCTGTTTAAGAATTTTGAAAAACTTTATATTTTTATTTTATATTTTTCTTTCTTTAATATCTTTAACATTAACGTTATATTTTGTGATATTAACCAAAAATAACTATATCATATTTTGACACATGTAATACCACAAGTAAAAGAAATTATTTAATAAAAACCGTAAAGATACATTAACTATAAAATAATTATTAATCCTTTTATAAGTGTAAACAAAAGAAAATCATAAATAATACTCTTATTATTTTCTTATAAATATCTAACTTTCCTCTTTAGTAATAATTGTATGCTCAATAATTATAAACCAAAAATAAATACAAATATTTCAAAACTATATTTAGATTTAAGTTTCCACATATCATTTTCATAATAAAAAATAGTATTTACAAGAAAAATATTACCTGAGTATTTTATTTTAATTTTAGATACAACTCATTTGGTTTATCATCATTAGTATTAAATATTATGATACAAAAATATTTGTTTTTAATTATGTTGTTTTTGTCGTACATGAGTAATTATTTGGTGAAAAATCTGAAATAAAATAATTATAAATAGGTTTTGTTCCTTTTTAAAAACTCTAAATAAAATAAAATTGTAAGAGTAGTCTTATTTTCGTATTAAAAACTAGTTTTCATTTTTAATAGATGATTTTGTGTTCGAAAAAAAAAAGAATATCAAATCTCTCACCTGTTACTATTATGAGATGTTTCAATAAAAAAATAATATTTTGTGAATGTGTCAATAAAAATATGCTATTATGTGAAAATAACATCTTTTTTTACTAAATTGTAAATAAAAGAGATTTGTAAATGTTTTTCCTGTTAAATATTAACCAAATAGGTTTTATTTAAATCCTGACGAAACATAATTGTAAAAGTTTATTTAGTAATAATTTTCACTTTTAAAAATTTAATGATAAACATGATACTAAAAAATATTTTATTAACAATAGTTAATGATATTGGAAAACCAATTTTGAAAATAGTATAATTTTAAATTAATTATATTAACTGGAAAAAAAAAGAGGGTTGTATCATATTTAATAGCATTTTAAAAAATATAATATAATTATAAAGTTTATATGATAGTAGATTTTCCTTTTCTAAAATCCTTAACAAAATGTAAAAGAGTATTTGATAGTTATTTTACATTATAATAAAAAGGAGATGTATAGAATCAAATTTGATTTATTTTTTAAAAGTCCTAACTGATTTTTTAACTTATTTAATAGTAATTTTGACATGTATGACTCTAAAACTATATAACTACCAAAAATAAAATAAAAACAGGATGTTCGTGATTGGTATTTGTATATATTTTTAGTCATACAACAATCAAACAAATATTTGACATATTTTCATGTTTGGTCATAAAAAATTATTATTATTATCACCGTAAGTGATCTTCGTATGCGTTTTATTAAAAACAAATAGAGTTTCATTGTCATCTTGTTACATTTTTGTTTTTACATGTAATATTGTTTCTATCATTTTGAATTAAAATTTTATAATGGTAATATGTCATTAAGAAATAATAAATTAAGAAAGTTATTTAGCATGAGATAAGTTCAATAAAACATTAAATTAGTACATAAGAAAGTGTAATGGGAGAAACTGTAATGTGGGAAAGTTTCATGTTTACCGCATTGTTTGGTTGATTATTCATGTATATCTTCACTAAAGAGACATTTTCAAAAATACCTTCTTCGTTAAGAGGTAAAATAATCTTAAACCGTTGCTTTTGTATATAGAAAATAAATAATTATTAAAAAATGAAAAATATTATGTTTCGAATTATACCTTTTCGATTTTTGTTTTTAAATTCAAAAATTATTTTTGATACCATTTAAAAAAAAATATTTATTTATATATTTACTAAAATACTAAACTCCACATTCCAAAAAACGCAACTGCATCCTTCAACTCTAAACCATAAGTCTTAATCATAGGTTAAACATAAAAAATGATATTAGAAATGTGGTATTTTTTTGTAATTTTTCGTACAATATTGTCATTGACTAGATTGACCTTATTTAGCTTTCAATTTTTTTTTCATTTTTTTTTACTTTTTTTGAATTTGGTTTAAATTTTTAGGTATGAGTGTTTTTTCTGGGTTTAAGTACAAAGTTGATAACAATTCACCTATACACCCTGCATGATTATAAATACAATTATTAATTAGAATTTATGTGTGTAAATGAGTGTGTAGTTATAAAATAATCTCAAACAACTTATGCAAAAAAATATCGTAAATCTATAATAAAATAATTTATTATTTTTACACTTTTTTATTAAATTAAAATATCAAACAAGACTAGTTTTAAGGCACATGCCTTATCTAGTTATATAATGAATAGTAAATTGTTTAAATACTATTTAAACCGGGGAGCTATATATTTTCCACTCTTTATTATATTAATGTATATTAGGTTATTATTTATATAAATTATATGTAAAGTAATATATGTATTAATTTATATTTTATTTTTATATTATATAAATGATTCTTTTTATCTGACTTTTAGTTTTTGTGATTACTAATAAACAATGAAATATCAATATATAGATTTAAGTTAATATTGTATTTTAAACTTAGTGAATGGATACATAGATTGATTTAGCTTGTGCATTTATGATTGTTTTTCCATTAATAATTAGTTATTAAAAATATAACATTAATATACCTAAATTGATTTTTGTCATGGTTTTAAGTAGGATTGGACGTTCGGGTAACTATTTGGATTGGGTTCGGGTGTAACTGAGTTTCAGGTTTTTGAAGTCAAGAATTTCTGTCTCATTCAGGTATTTGTAAATTTTTATTCGGTTTTGGTTCAAAATTTGGTGGATTCAGTTTGGGTTTAAATCAACAGTTTTCTTAAATAGATGTGCGTCCTGAAAATTTTAGCTTTCTTCTAAATTTGAAGAACCAAATTGAACGTATCCCGAAAATAGTATCAAAACACAACCAAAACTGATTAAATATCTAAATGAATCTAAAATTTTAATACAAAAAAAATATAGTGTCCGGAGATATTGATGTCCCAATTTTATACTTAACTATATTAATCATTTTTAATATAAAAATATCTAAAAATTACTTGAAATTGTCACATGTAAATATTTCAAAATAACCAAAATTCTCAAAACACTGAGAATATCTTGAATACTTATTTGTTTTATATGTATACTAGATTTTAACCCGCGCTTTGAAAGCGCGGGATTTTGTTTGATTTAATTTTTTCGTTTATAAATTTAGAATTTTGTAAATAATTTATGTATTTTTAAAATTTTCACAGAACTTATCTTAAATTATGTATATTGTATATCTTATTTGTTTGAATAGAGTCGAAATTTTGGAGTTTGAAATAAAATCAGATGAAAACACTTTATAAACTTTTTTTAATTTGAACTTTTTTAAGTTAGATTAACTAATTTAACACTGAAAAACCCATAGCTTAAAGCTAAAGAAATAAGATCAACATAAACTAAGAGTGTGAGAACACGTGAGATAATACGGGGAAGGAAATCTATGGCTTCAGAAACCTTCCATCTCCTTCCTCTACACCGCTGGCTAGCAGACCGAATAAAAACCAGCTACTTTCGCAAAAGTCTCGAGCCTAATTTGAATCTTCATCTCGTTCACTTTGAGTAAACATAGGTAACGACCAGAACAATTTTTAATGAGTTTCCCACAACTCAATACAACCACCACCGACGTACGTAAGCTTCACCAATAGCCTATCTCAAAGGCCCGCTTACGAACGGCGGAAATATTACTCCCTCCATAGAAGAATATCAAGTACCCGCAGAGACAAAGAGATCAAAACACTGGCAACCGAGATTATACTTTATCACAAAATATATGACTATGTTCTCTTCTTGTACAGTGAAGAAGCCGATACTGAAATTGAGATGAGATTCTCATCGATCGAGAAAAACATATAAAAATAATACGATCTTCATATCAGAAGCAAAGAAAACAAAGTATTCTCTAGAGAAGAGATATAAACTTGATTTGCGAGATTTTAGAGTAAGTTGTGATTATTTGGCGAATTTAATTTAATTTCTTTTTAAAAATAAGCAATGTCGTAGCATTGTAATTAATTAAAAAAGTAAGGGCAGAATCGTAGTAGGAATTCTGCTTTAATATTATAGATATCTAAATCAACCTCATTTGTACTTATTTAATTTTACACTATGGGAATTTATATATTGTATAATACATTTTGGATTTTGAGAATTTTAAGATATAATGGATACTTTATATATTTTTTACATAATTTAATTTGGTCACCAAATCCAAATCGAATCTGAAATGATGCAAATCAAAATTTACAAATATCCGAATGAAATTTACTAACTCTATTCTTAAAAGTCCAAATAGATTCGAAACGAATCCGAACATCCACATTGGTGGGAACTAAATTAGTGTAGGCTACAACTGCTGGTTGTACGCAAAACCATAAAAAAAAATTAGGATGCTTGACAAGCGTGAAGTTAGTATACATGATTACGTTCTTTAAGACATAGTGTTATTTATGTGAATTATACATAATTAACATGTAACATGTATCAAACTATCAACACAAAACATAACTTAGTTTGGTTTCTAAATCAGTGGGGCTAAGGTTCTCATTTCTTTGCCTGAATCGGTTTGAATTGTACCCACTGAATGATCGTGGTCAGATCTTATGTAGTATACATGATTGATTACTGTTCTTAAGACAATTGTTCTTTATGTGAATTATAAATTATCAACGAACCGTAGACTTTCGGGCCAAGATAGAAGGCTAGCTTATGTGATGATAGCTAAACTTTGTCACTCTCTTCTCAAGAACAAAAAAATCAAAAACTTTTGGTAAGTAAAACAACAACAATAATAAACTCAAAACAAAAACCTGTCAGAGAATCAGTTAAACTGCAGGAAAAAAACTAGGAGATGGTTCGTTTTATTCTTCAGCCACTTCATATGAAGAGCTGGACATTGCAACTCGAGAACTTGTTGTAGAGTTCGAACATCTCCGAGACACGTTGGTTTTCTAGCTGTGTCGGACTATTCTCTTCAGCATAGATACTCATCTCCTTCAAACATGGAAAATAGTCTAAGAAATGCTTGATCATTGCCATCTCTTCCATTGTTCCTTGAAACCCATGAATCTTGATCACTTTTACTGGACAAAGTTTTAGTGAACGCCCTTTGTCCTCCCGAGATATGCAGTCACAAACATCCCCACACTTATCTGTCACATGGTGCACGAGACCCTAAGGGCACATAGGAGAGACCCATTAAGAGATTCAAAGTAGTAAGCATGGACTATAGAATACATGTTAGTTGTTTTTAATACCATAAAGACTAGAGTTTCTAAATGTGGACAGTTCCTTAGAAGAGTTGGCATTGCCTGCCATCCTCGATCCTCGTCACTCCTAATAGCTAATGATTTGAGGTTGTTGAACACTGGCATCGATTCAGACCACAGAGAAAGCACCTGAAACCAAAGACACAACAAAATATTTTGGAATCACATGTTTCAAAACTAGATCTTCGCTTGCTCCAGGAACTGACCTCAAGAGTATTAGGAAGCAAGCTAAGATGAGGAACATTCCGTATGCCATGAAAGAGTTTCCACACATTGCTATAAGGAAGCGCATCTTCGTCATTATCTGCTTCTCCAAGTTGCTTGATATGACTTAAGTAGAAGTCGATTTGAGCATCAACCAAGTTTCCCATATTAACCAGTGGATAGTCCCACGCAACAGAACCAGAGTAGTCAAAGTGAAGGAGGCTTGGTGTGTCAAATGATAAAGTGTTCAACCAAAAGCCTGACTCCATTGTTAGGGTCTTGAGGCTTGCACTTGACACTATGACATCCCTAGCTTTCCAAATTACACGAAACAGAACCAATTCCTCAAGGGAAGGCAGAGCATGAAGCAGAGTCTCAAACTCGTTAGGACAAACCTGAACCCAGACAAGAACCAGCGTTTTAAGCATCGGTAAGAAAATGCGACCAGCAGCCAAAGTAAGACCAACCCCACAGCCTATGCTCAGCTCAACGAGTGTGCTGCACTCAAAGCATTTTGGAGACAGCTGATAGAAATCCAATTTATCACTACGAATAATGATCTGTAGATCTGAAACACTACCACGAGCTAACACATTTCTTATCCAACCATCCACATGATCTGAGTCAGACTGAGACACAGTAAAACACTCGAGGGAGACTTTCTTTAGGGGAGAGTTACCCTGCAGCGCCAAAACTCTATCCACGAAGTCCCTGAAGCTCTGTTTAATGTATACTCTGTCCCGTTTACCCTTTTCCGGATGCAAGAACACAGAGTCATCAATGGTAAGACAAGGAACAAACGCGAGAAGATTGCGCCACCTCTTAGCGAGAATCGATGTTAAAGCAGCCTCCTTTGTGGTAAGAAAAGACAGAATATGACAAAGAACCTCGTCTGGTAGATTGCTAACACGGTCCATCTTCTCTGCACGAAAGAAGAGTCTAAGCTTTAACTAACTCTGGAACATTAGAACTACAAACAGAGAGAAGCCCAAGTAGAAATCTAAATAAAGGAGGAAATTTTTGAAAGTAAGAAACCTCTAATCGAATCAGTGGTTAGCAGAAGAGATGAGTAAAGGTCGTTGTTTACCTCCTAACGAAATAATTAATCCAACACCCAAGTTTTAAGGTTTTCAGTGCATGAATCCACTGAGATGAGAGTACGCCTCCTTTTAGTCGCTGGTTAAACAAGCGGAGGAGATATGAAGAAAAAAGCAACAATGTTGGTTTAGGGTTAGAATTTCAAAAATGAGTTTTTCTATGAAAAAAATATAAGGTTCAGTTTTTTTACAAAAATTATAAAACAAAAGATTTTTTTTTTTTGCTCAATAAAAAAAAAAATCTGCCAACTCGAGTTTTTCCTCTAAATCGTTTTTTTCCCACCAGATCCGATAGTGAGTCTTCCTGTCTAAATCATGAAATTATTATTTTTTGAATAAAAACATAAAATCAATATTTTCAGACAAAACTGTAAAAATAAGGTTTTCGAAAAATCAAAAATTTCCAATAAAAATAAGATTTCTCGTTAAAACCATAAAACAAAAAAACTTATTTGTGTAATGAATATTTGAGAGATAAATTAAGTGAGTGACATTGATTTTGATATAATTAAATGTCAGATATTTATATTCCATTTTCTCCGGTTTTATCCCGTTAGTTAAAAGGTGAAGTAGAAAAGTATGTACGTCTTTTTCTTAGAAGAGTCATCCACGTATCTATTTATTAACCACATACATAACATCGAGTATTCTATTCTATATTACCGAATATTCTATTTCATATCATCCAAATAAGATTATACTCCTACTTACAACTTTTAAATACACAAGATATCCCAACTCTAGTTATCCATAATCCCACCACAACCCTTACATATTAAATTTTCAACTTTAGTCAGTAAACCCTAAAATAAGTATAAACTATAAATCTAAACATAAACTCTAAACCCAAATAGAATAGAACAGAATAAATAAATAACATAGTGTATATTAGTGAAATTATGAAATATTTGTGATTACAAGTAAGAAGTTAATGCTGGCCTAACCATACATTTTTATCTTCTAAATATTAAACTCTAATCTCTAAACCTTAACATAAATTTAAGTCCTAAATCCAAAGTAAATCATATAATGTAATATCAACATCAATCTTCCGTAAACTAAACACTATCAGTAATCACGTAAACCGAAATGGAATGGAAAAATAAACCCGAAACGATGATCCAAAATCAACCCCAATCTTCTATAAACTGAATTCAAACCACTAATCACTAAACCCTACATGGAAATATAAACCCTAAACCCTAACCCAATATCAACCTCAATCTTCTATAAACTAAATCCAAACCGCTAATCACTAAACCCTACATAGAAATATAAACCCTAAACACTAACCCAATATCAACCCTAATATTTCATAAACTAACCCAAATTTCAAAACGTCAGTAAGATGTATGTCCATTCAATATGAGCATATAGAATAGAAAAGGTGACAAACGATATAATATAAAATATATTATTCAAAATTTTGAAGTCTCTATAACTACATGAAAAGAAGTAATGTTTACACCAAATTTAAATTGATTATAGTGAAAGAAAAAACCTACTTGGAAATAGAAATCCTAAATCCTAATCCAATATCATCTCCAATCTTTCATAAACTAACCCGAATTTTGAAATGTCAGTAAGATGTATTTTCATTCTATATGAACATATAGAACAGAAAAGGTGACAAACGATACAACATAGAATATATTATTCAATAGAATATGAAATACAAATGGACAAGAATGAACCCTCTAATGCGTTCTTGATCATCTCAATTCAGCGGAAGTTGAAATAGTTGTAAGTCCTTCTTTCCAGTGGGTTATGGCAAGTGCCTGTCGTCGAGTGGATGAACCAGCCTTGTCTCAAACAATCTATTTAGTATAAATCTGAATTTCAAAATATTAATAAGATGCATTTTTATTCTACATTAATATATAGAATAGAAAAAAATGACAAACGATATAACATAAGACATATTGTTCAAATTTTAAATTATGTATTCTTCACCGTAACCATTGACTGTGAATACGATGAGGTTCGTAGGAAGTCACTACATATCTAAACAAAACTGATGAACCTTTTCAATATTTACTAATAAAAAGTAACATTTATAAAATATCAGAGGTGAGAGGAATATAGGGACACGAAAAACTTTACCATGTAAAAGTATTATTTAATTTTGTTTTTCCTGTTAGCAGATTTTGCCGGTCATTCACAAGGATAATATGGCTAATTTTTATAAAAAAGATGTCATGTATTGGTGAGTTAGGTAAATTGGCTATCTTGTGAATTATGTTTTTTTTTTCCGTATCATACAACCCGATTTCCCTAAAACAAATTTATCTTAACTCTACAGTATTTTTTTTAAATGTTTTCGTTTATTTCTTTAACATCACATTAATAATTTTTTTTTAATATCCATTCGATTTTTGGCTTCTTACAGCATTTGCTTAGAACATTCTTAGGAGAAATCTCTATTTTGTAACTGTAGTAGTTCTTTCTATATACACTTACAAGTGTATGAGAATGATTAAAGGAAACTATTTTAATGCTAGCACAATATGTCTTTTTATGATGATTTCTTTCTCATTTTTTCCCATCGTCGGTTTACCTTTATTCTTTATCTTACGATCACCATCCATTGTTAGGAGTTGGTTATCAACGATATATGTCAAGAAGAAACACAGTAGTATTTCATGGTCAGATCTTATGTAGACTTTCGGGTTAAGATAGTGATACGTTGGGGTATTAAAGCCCATCAAGATATGAGTTCGGACCTCGTTATTATGTCACTTAACCTAGATAGTCTTGAGTAGTATAAAGGATGTGTGAGGGTTAGAGAGAGCTCCATTAATGGTCTCTCAAGTTTGTAACACGTTTTATCATATCAATATATCATATTTTCTCGTTGATTTCTCTGTTCTACAAGTTTGATACCGTAAACATATCAGATAGATGGCTTATTTATGTGATGATAGCTAAAATGAGTGTAAAAGGTTTCAGACTTTTAGTTATGTAGTGTACACAATTGTCACTACAATAGTCTTTTATGTAGTGTACACAATTGTGTACTCTCTTCTCTGAAACAATAACGTATAGTCAAGTACAGACGACAACAATAACAAACTCAAACCAGACACCTGTTCGAGAATCAAAGGAAAACAAGCAAATGATTCAGATAACAAGCAAGAAGAAGAAACTAGAGTCTTTTGAGATTTAGTTAAATTTGAGACGGTTTTCAGCCACTTCATATGAAGAGCTGGACATTGCAACTCGACAACTTGTTGTAGAGTTGGAAAATCTTCAAGAAAAGTTTAAAACTTCACGGTTTCCTAGCCGTGTAGGATGATTATTCTCTTCAGCATAGACCTCCATCTCCTTCAAAGATGGAAAGTACTCCAAAAAATGCTCTATCAGCGCCATCTCTTTCATTGTTCCTTGAAACCCGTGAATCTTCATCACTTTTACTGGACAAAGTTTGAGTGAAAGTCCTTTGTCCTCTCGAGAGATGCAGTCACAAACATCCCCACACTTATCTGTTACATGGTGCACGAGATCCTAAAGGCACAATGGAGAGACCCATTACGAAAAGATTCAAAGTATTCAGCAAATTAACTTAGGCTTTCTTCTCTCCTCAATTGGATTTGTTTGGACCGGTTTTGAACTAATAAGAAATGTGACCGTTTGATCAGTTCACAAATTCCACAGACCAGGAATAAAATTGATCATTTGATTCAGTTAACAAATCAACTAAGTTGTACATCTGAAAGATGCATCCAGATGGTCCATTTAGATGCCTTATCCAGATGCTTTATCTGGCTGTTGTTCGGTTCTCTATTTCGTCTATACATCTAGA
>JABAYD010088941.1:796-11473 GCA_014822095.1 Diplotaxis tenuifolia | reverse complement strand
CTTTGAAATTCCTTGTGAAATTTTCTCGTCTTTTTATGATCTTTTAGAAATCAAAAGAAAACACACGTTCAAATAAAGGGAAAGTGGTTGAATTATGGCTTATCAGATGTTTGTTTAAAGCCTTAGAAATAGACCCACACTTTAAAATTAGGGAAAAAGAAGGCGTTAAAATGTTACACTCTAAAGGTGTAAAAGCACGTTTAAAGACATCATGCCACTAGCTTTTGATTAAATTAACTTATAGTTTTCTACTTTGTTGAGCACATAGGATGTTTACATATTTTCTAATGCAACGGAGAGAAAATAAATAACTTCACAACTGAACCATATATATTTATCTGCATTGCATGCATCACATATATTCATGGTGAACGGATCACAATTTAAAGCACTAGACGGTGAAGCAATATGAAGAAAAAAACTGGAACAAAAATCTAATTAAGATGGACGAGAAAACCCGATGGGTCGGGTCATTGAGTTTCTTACTTGTCATATTTATTCCTGATCCATAGGAGGTTGAAGGGTATGGATTTATGGGCCTCAAGAGGGTTCAAAAATCTTAATCTCTATCCCATCTGTTGTTATATATGTACATACATGTAGGATCCATAAATATTATAAATATTGTAGAATCTTTGTCCACAAATTCAAAAAAATTGTATTTTCAAAATTTTTGAACAAAGTTTCTACACTATTTATGGACTCTACATCTATATACACACATATAACACAGACAAACATATATATATCATTTTTATAACTCCAATGGGTAAATACCCTATCGGAGATGCTCTTAATGTGCATTTTATGTAGCTTCTTGTGAGTTGTGACTAGATGTACTAGTCCTAAAATCAGTTAAGGCCAGCCTAAATTAAATTAATATTTTTTTAAAAAAATCGACCCAGTGTTCCGCCTAATCAATAATTCTCTATAAAGGACCTAATTAGTTTGTGCAGTTTGGTTTTGAATCATTGTGGATTAGATTGTTAACATGTTTTGCTTTTGTTGTTGTTCTTGAAATCTAAAAGTATCAATTTTTTTTAATCTGGGCATTTTCAGGCACTCTCTTATTATTCCAAAGTCACATTACCCAACCTTAGAGCAAACTCCTCCCTCAGTAAGTTCCTCTTCCTACCTTTAAGTAGTGACTAGTTTCATTTGTTTATTTTCCTTATTCCTTCCTCTTTGAAAGTTTTTCTTTTAATTGCATTGAAAAGTATGCATGTACTGCGTGTAAGATTTTGATTAATAGGTCGCCTCCAAGAGGCATGCAGGTAGTTGCTGCCATGTGTTCCAAAGTTCCTCTCATCAGTAATGCTATTGTTAAAGCTACAGAGAGTGGTATGTTTCTGTATATTCTCAAACACATCGCATTACTACATCCATTTCTTGTGACATCACTGAACCAAGATTCTAATCCTCATCAGATTCATTTTAGTTGTGAGTAGTTCAAACCCAACAGAAGAGGAAAACCATCCAAATCTAACCTCTGACACTATCTTATTAACATAAAAATGTAAAAAACTTCCTGCACTATCAACTTGATGTTCCAAGGAAAAAAATAAAAATAAAGAGATATGGTTTCAGGAGAGAAGCGAGACAAGGGAAACAAACTCAAGAGTGACCTTTCCCTTTGACCTAGTGTTGATAACGAAATGCTCTGGGTATTTCCTCAGCAGCATCAGCAGTCCATACCATGCTTTCCCCTTTGCTTCTGGAACTGCCCAGTTCTCAGGTGTTAGGTATCTCCTTACACGACTGTGATGCCATATGTTCCCGTACGTCTCCAGTATCTGTCACAGATATAGACAAAAGTTATTATGCATCCCCACAATGGGAGATTCTTAACTTTACAACCACAAGAAAGTTCAGTAATGTAAGCAGGATTTTAGCAAAATTTATCGACAAGTTATAGTGATTAAACACTTGGTGTGTTTAGCTTTCGATAAAAAACTGACCAGAGCCAATTGAAATCCTTACAAAACCTCTATTCAAACTAGTTTTTGTTTTCATATCCTTCCGACAGAACCTGTTCTTGTGACGAAATAATATATCTTCGCCGAGCTTACTAAAACTATAGAAACACTAATCCAAACATAAAAATCCAAAAGAAGAGATGGCATTCAACTAACCACAGAATGAAGCTTCTCCATAGCCATATACTCTCCTGGACCACACGAATCAGAAAGCACATTGGCAACCGATGACACAACATCTTTTTCTTCAAGCTGCAAAACTTGCTGATCATCAGCTTCACGGTCCACCCTTGTTCTTCCCTCTCCCTTCCTCTCTGCAAATATCAAATAAATATAAGTCTCCCAAATTAAAAAATGATCTTACCGCAGGTTTGAATCAACTCCAACTTATCCCAACATAAAGACTTCCACCAAAACGAGAAAGAATATATAACCACAAACTAATTAACTCCAAACCCCTGGAACTATATATCATAGTTCAAAGTAGAACTAAAGTTTATATCAAAAGAGAAAACTTATCTTAGATTCAGCAATGCAACCCAACAATAAACACAAAACAAGAACCACACACACCCATTCTTTTTTTTATACTGATATATTATGATAGTACAATTATCAGAAATATTACATAGGCCATCCGACAACCGACAATAGTACCTGCCTTATGAGTATCTACACACCCATTCTTAAGTGGTGACTGATCATACTTAAAACAACAATCTATTCAAAATAAGCAAGATTGGGTTCAAATGATCCACACCAAGGTTCTAGGCATTCAAAAAATCGGTCTAGACGCCCACCTAAATCAATAATCCCTAATAAAACATTCTAACTACTGCTTAGCGATTTCTTTAATGACTCCAAAACTCTTTCACGTATATAAACTACAGAGTAATCAATCATTGCAAGCAAAGATCAACATAAAGATTAGTTATACCAACTGAACTAGGTGCAAAACCTCCATATCCATCATCTCTCCTTGATTTCTTCCCACTACTCCTCCTAATACTATCATCATCATCATCATCATCATCATCATAGTCTTCAAAGTAGTCTCTTCCCCTTCCTGAATGGTAAGCCCCAACAGGTCCAGAAACAACCTGCCTAGGCCCACAACTACCTAGTAAACTCCTCACAGGAAGCAAAAAGTAAAACTCCTTATCCCCAATCTGAAGCAAATCCTGCGAGTCCAACTTAACCGCAGGGTTCCCTGGGAGATGAAGAACGCCTTCGACGAGACACCCGTTCTTGCCGAGTACCTCGAGGGAGAACCTGCGCCGCGTGAAGTCGTAGAAGATCCGCGCGTGGTTTCGGGAGATGTTCATCCCGCCGCCTAAGGAGGATAGGTCGACGTCGACGGTTGATTTCTTGGAGTTGCGGCCGAGCATGATGGAGTATGATTGCATGTAGTACTCGAAATCCTCGCCTTGGAGCTTCGCGAAGCCTGCCTCCACGTCGCTGCTGCTCTCGAGGGGTGTCGTCGCCATTTTTTTGGGTTTGATCGTGGTTTTGGGAAGAGGAAGGAGATGTGTTGATATAGTGACGGTTCGTTTCGGTTCGGTTCGGTTCGGATTATATGACGACCAGAGATTGATTGATATAGTGGTTAAAATTATTTTCAATTATTTAGGGGTGTTGATAGGATGTGAATTCCTGAAAATTGTGAAAATTCTTAAATTCTAGTGTTAGTGGTGGACCTGGTGGTTAATGAATTCTAACATTTTTACTAAAACCTGGTGTTATTAGTTTCATTTTTAGTGGCTTACAAAATCGATTGTTATTCAAAAAAAAATTCGGTTTGAATTCTAGACAATTTTACTCATAAAACAAAATTTTGATGTGAATTTCTGATAACTGTAAAAAAAAATTCAATCCTAGTGTTGGTGGTTAATGAATTCGAACATTTTTAGTGAAATCTAGTATTATTGGTTTTAAAAATTGTTTAATGACTTACAAAATTGATTGTTTTTCAAAAAAAAAGGTTTGAATTCTAGACAATTTTACTCATAAAACAAAATTTTAAATTTTGTACATAGAGCCTATAACAGTGTTAGATTCGCCCACAGTGTTTCCTGAAGAATGATGATGAATGCTAACTAGCTCAAGGTATCCATAAGAAATGAATAAATAAAGCAGAGCTTGAAACCCCTGCCTATTAGCTTATGTAATCTATCTTATGCTACATGTCTAGTTCCCATTATTTCTTCATAGTGACACCACACAGATACTAGACGCATATATCAATGTGGATCACGATGCATCATTTTGGAAGAGATTCAGTATTAAATTTTTGTTGCCATATAAAATTTTCATCTCGATAGAGGACTCAGGTTTGCAAATCTTATATATTAAAAGAGAAGTCATGATCTTGATTCATGTGTGATTTTTTTTTAAATAGATCATCACTGGAAACTTTTACTATATGTATTTTATTAAGACTAATAATATATAGAATTTTAAAAATATTTTAATCATAATATCTTTTGAGATCTTTTCATTTTAAATATAAATATATTTATTTAAATACTAACAAATCTTTTTAAAAATATGTTTATAAGATCTTTATTTTGATATTATCTTTAAATATTTTAACAAATTTCAAAATTAGTTTGAAATATTATTATACATTAATATCCAGTTAATTTTATAAAATAAAAATTATATCATATTATCTATTATATAATCATAACCAATCATATTAAAAGAAAATTATTATATTGAGTTAAATATAATAAAATTGTATTAAATTGATAAATTTATATATTTTATTTTTGTAAGTATAAAATATTTATGTTCAAAAATAAAATCTAATATGTTGGTAAGATGGGTTAAAATTAGCAAATTATATAATACATGTATATAAATTAACATTATTTCATTAAACCTAATAATATATAATCTTTATAACTATTTTAATCATGACATCTTTTCATTTCAATATATATATATATATATATATATGTATATTAATTTAAAAGTTCTAATAAATCGGTGTAAAAATATGTTACAATAAGTTAATGTATTTTATGTTATCCTTATAAAATGAAAAACATTAAATTATATCCTATTTGATTTACTTCGTAATCATAAATTCATAATTATCATGTTAAAAGAGAATTATTATATTGAAATAAATAGGATAAAAGTATATTAGATTTATAAATTTATTTTCATAAATGTAAACTATGTATTTTAAAAATTTAATATGATGACAAAACTGTTTCAAATTAGCAAACTATATAATATATGTCTAAAAATTAACATCTTAGACTTTTGTATATACAATAAAATATTATCTAAAATGAATAAAGATAAAAATTTTGTTAAAAGAAAAACTAGTTTTGAAAGCCAGATCATAATTTCCCATAAATTAAATATAAAAGTATTTGTTAAATATGTTTTTCATGAATATATTAATTTGCTTAATGACTAAATGCAAATAAAATAAGATAGATATATAATAAGAAGTAACAAATTTATACGGCTTTTAATAATTGATTAATATAAAATGTAAAATATAAAATTATTGTATTTGAAATAGTTATAAACATTTAGATATATGATCAACGTTAAAAATATATACCGCTTATGTTCTAAAACAAATATTTATGTATATAAAAATGAAAACAAACACTCATGCGGTTGCGCGGGTCGAAATCTAGTATGTAAAATTACATAAGACAACAACTAGTAATTTGGCATTACCAATGATATCCACTAAATGATAGGGCCTTCTTGAACAAATGAGAAAAAAAAAATCTTCCAACAAAGTGAAACATTC
Organism: Diplotaxis tenuifolia; assembly: GCA_014822095.1. Lineage (NCBI taxonomy): Eukaryota > Viridiplantae > Streptophyta > Magnoliopsida > Brassicales > Brassicaceae > Diplotaxis > Diplotaxis tenuifolia. The sequence continues at coordinate 5,716 of JABAYD010088941.1, read as the reverse complement.
AAACTAAAAACGCCAATTCCTGGAAGTCCCTTCATCAATGTTCCAACGCGAATTTGAGGATAGAGTCAGACAAACCATTGGACCTGGGACAAATCACTGTCATGTTTACTAAATCAAATCCAGTCATTTGTATGATTGTAAACGAAAAGAACTATCATTAGTAAGCCTTACAAGGTGGGTGGTAATGTCGACGTATCAATCATCTGGTGGTTGGAAGGAACACTCGAATCAGCTCTTTCATAGTCACCTTTTTCCTACAAGTAGGGCACTTTCCTTGCTTAGATATAGCCATCTTTATACATCCCTTGCAGAAGATGTGACCACATTTTGTTGACATCTCCTCAGTAAACGGGCACATACAAATCGGACAAGAAAATTTCGGCTCCTCTGGTGGAGGAGGAACTGGAGCCTTTGACTGCACAACAATAGGGACACGATCACAGTCGATGACAGGTTGATTAGGTGGAACCCTTCTGCGTTTGTTGCTAGACAATCTACTCGTATCACCTGCACTTACCCCTCCAAGTAAGACAACAAAACACAAGAGTAGACAAAGTAATCCTAAGATAAACTCACCTGATTCTACATCAACCATCAAACGTCTCCGACGTGCACCTGATGATTTACTTCTAGCCTAACACCAAAAAACAAAACAAAACCAAATGAACATTTTACAAAAACACAGCCTATACATCACTGTTAACAGGAGGGAGAGAATACTTCAGCAAAAGCACTTGCGGATGATTCAACAACATCATCTTCAATAGCATTTACATCAATCATGTCCGGGAGAGGTTGAGAAGGTTCACCCTCCTCCCTTTGAAGATTACAACTAGGCACAATGGGAGATGCTCTTACGGAAGCAGAGGTCTCTTCTTGATCTCTGGGTGCTACATTAAGATCAATCAGAGCTTTCCTCCGTCTGATTCCTCGAGTTGATCTCCACTCCTGTGAGCTCATCTTTGTACCTGAAAGTGTTTGCCACACAAAATCTGATTAACTCCTCAACGTATGTATTGAAGCTTAAACAAACGAAAAAAATAAAACTTTAACCGATTTTCAGCTATTTTAAAGTCAAAAGGATTCAACTTTATCGAGGTTGATTAAAATCAAGGATAATTAGAAAATCGAGAATCATCATCAAGAAATGGTTAGAATAGAGATAGTGTACGTGAAGGGAACTCTTCGATTCGAGGTTTGAGGAGTCTCACCGTGAGGTGAATTTTGCTCGGAGGAACGCCGGAGAGGATTGGGGAAGCAAATCTCTATTGTGTAATTAGGGTTTTTGAAGGAATTGAGAAAACACAAAAAAAGGAAGGTGAGGAAACGGAAACGAAGAAGGCAAGCGGTCTGTGTATCAATGCGGTTGTGACACGTGTCGAGGAAGAGGCTTGTGGTCTTGTGGTGTGGGTGCCCATAATTACGAAAAACGGCACGCTGTTTTGTTTTTTTACTTTTAAATTTGCGTTTTTGACATCCGCACGCACTTCGTGGTGTTTTCGATGCTGTTTCAACGGAGGAGTGATGAGAATAGATACTTGAAAAGCCCATTGGGCTTAGGTTATCAGAGGCTATACTTTTCTTTACAAGAAGTGGGTGATGATGTATTGTGCAACCAATGAACGTTCAATTCTCGACCAATTCCGAACTTATTGTCGTGTGAAAAACACTCACTCACATAATACAACTGGGTACGTTTAAACCTTAATTGTAAATTGTATTTGCATAAACACTAGGGTATTTATAAACCCCGGTACACAAGTTTCATAGAAGTCTCCTAGATATACATAATATGGATACAAACACTTGCTAGGCTATATATTAGCCCGATACTTGTGTTTCGGTTTGCAACGTTCTTAGAGCACCTTGATAGAGTGTATGTAAACAAAGATTCTCAAATTACTATGAATTACACATTATTGATTGAGTTGGAAATCGTTGTTAAAAAACTTTCATTACAAATGCTCTTAGCCAATCGCATATCATGCAACTCCTATAACCAGAAAAAAACAACCCATATGATATCATGTTCAACTTTTATAAGAATCGAAATTATGGTGTTATCAATCGAATTAAATAATAAACACAAAAGAGTACGTAACAGCAAATGAAAAATTATGCAGAAGCAAACAACAAACAAGGAATTTGATGCAAGGATAGGAAGAAACGAATTGTCTTCAGTTGCTTCTCTTTCGTCCCCATGGAGGGAAGCAGCAGGTCTGCACATCACATTTTACAATTAACGTCATGTTAGATACTTAGATTGCCAAATATTTTACGTATGATGATTTTTCTCTTTTGCTGAAAAGTATAAAATGTTTCAATAGGTCACATACTCGGATCAACAAAATATCATTTAGTGGTATACGGCAGGTAGGTGATTAAAGAGTACAGCCAAGGAATAATAAGCTAGCGTTTCACTGAATGTCAAGGCTAATTTGTCTATCATGTAAATTGTAAAATATAATAGTTATAAATAAAAAGTAGATTATGATATATATACATCTGATGCATGGCTGTACTCTTAAATCAAAGCTTGCATAGTTACTCAAATAATTGTATGACGATATAACAATAAATAAACGAATATAAATACCTTGGGACTAGAAGGTATTGGTTGGTGATGCTGGTCGTTGAGTGGTCGACTCGGAGTGGTTTGAGCAGATCCGTTGTAAGACCTCAGATTCCCACTTTGCTTCCTGTCTTCCTTCACTTTCTCAAAGATCAGTGTGTAGCTCTGATTCTCCGAACCCGATCCTGGAAACGGTGGAACTGAGACCTTGGGGAAAAGAAATTTATTTAGCTGACATATTGATGAATTGTGACTAATTTTGAACTAGAAATGGTCAAAATGATATCATATGTTGAAAGGGTTCTAAAGCAGTATCGTCTCAAATTATAAAGTCATATTGAAGAAAATATTACTCTTTCCGACTGGATTGTAAAGAAAAAATTCGGTTCCGTTTCAAAATGAGTGTTGTTCTATGTAGAATTTTTTGATTTTATATATTTTTTATTTTATTAAAATAAGTGTTGTTCTATAGTTAAGATGTAGAATTTTTTGATTTTATATATTTTTTTTTTGTTAAAATGTAGTTAGGTGTATATGTAATGATGTTTTTAATTTTCAAAATATGTAAAATTAAATGTTTATTAATTTGTATGTAAAAGCCTAAAAGGACAACTAAAATAAAACGAAAGGAGTAAGATCTTATTTAAAAGCATAATGTTATATTTTAAAAAGTTGATAACTTCATGTATGTATGTTTTTTTTCCAAAATTGAGTTCGATCGTTCCAGTTACATTATAATAAATGATAAATGACGTTTAGTAAAAGTTCACGTACCCTTTCACTGCTGCCACCTCTAAGATTGCGTACCGGCCTAGGCTGCACCGGTGGAGGTTCATTATATGCTTGACGTCTATTTGTTTCCGATTGATTTCCATGAGACCTACCTCCACCACCATATGCTTGACGGTTGTACGTTTCAGCTGGAGGGGGAGCTCTGACTCTGTTGTTTCTGTCACTGTGTGCAGGAGACGGTCTGAACTCGGTTTCTTCTCTACTGGTGATTCTTTCGTGTCTTGGTCGTACATTGTGGTTTGGTTCTTGGTCCTGTCTATGATTTGGTGTTTGCGGACGATGTGGATTCATATCTGGATACTCGTGGGGGTTAGACATGTTTGCACTTTGCTTAGTCCTACTGGCTTTATCGAACACAACCGTGAATGGAACATCTTCCTTCCAGTCTCCGAATTTAGGCACGTGTGGACGATTCTGTAGCCACCACAAGGAACCAAAACAAAGGTCTTAGAAGACTAGCGTTTAAATTGCAAAAAAGAGACATGAATCTAAGGCACAAAGAACCAATAATCTCTATGGATGCTAATCATAATTCAAATGAACATATTGATATCAAGAAACAAAATAAGAACGTCATGTTCATATACACATACAAAATGTTATAAGAGTTCATCAAAATAAGAATGCATGACGCAGATTCTGAAGAACTTCACATCTTAAACATGCCAAACTTTGCAGATTTAGGGGAAAAAAATCTAGTAACCTAGATCAAAAGGCATATTTGATACTGTATTCACACAAAAGAAAGATATAAGACCCGTTGACTTACTGCTGTCATGTCCTCAAACTCTAGCAGCCAGAAACGGTGAACTGCTTCAATTAATTGCTCTGAAACAAAGATTATGTCGAGAGTGAGAGAGAGAGAGAGAGGCATAAATATAAGAAACGTGTATACACGAAGCCACGAAGGCGTTGACGTTAAGGCGTTGACGTTACCTAAACGTTGACTTGTATTTCTGGTGATTGGGTAAAACGACGACTTATTCTACGCTGACTTAACCTGCTTTGCATTTTAATGATTGATGAATATGTCCAACATTCGACGTGCTTCATGTGTGTTTATGTGTGTTTAGTAGGGCCGAGCATTTTATCCTTTAAATTTGTTATTCGTTTCGATTCGATCCGAAAATTTTGGATATCCGTAAGCTTTTGAAGTAAAACAAATACTAAAAATCAATATCCATTAAAATCGAAGCAAATCACAAATATTAAAATTTTGAGAAGCGAATATCCGATCCAATCCGACAATATATAAATACATATATATCATTTAAAATTTTAAATATATAAAATTATATAATTATTTATAATTATTATTCTAACATATGATTTGACCAATCATATTCACATTATTACTTATATAAAATTATTATATATAAGAAAAAGAAAATATATTATGACAATTATAGTATTTTTCTTAAGTTTTGTGTTATTATAATTGTTAACTAAGTTTAAAATTTTTACAAAAATATGTAAATTCACTACCTATTTTAATTTTTATCTTATATATCATTGAAATATATATTTTACAAACTAAATTTATATCAAACGTTTAA
>JABAYD010088919.1:0-12896 GCA_014822095.1 Diplotaxis tenuifolia | reverse complement strand
TACCTCTTGAGGTAGGTTGTTGCTTGTGTCGACTTCTTTGTCGGGAAGATCAACGTTTTGTGTGTTCTCCGTTTCATCATGGTTTTGGACCATAACCCCCTTCCCTTTTCTGTCTGTAACAGAACCATCCTGACAAAAGTAAACCAATCCAATTACTTGATCACATTTACGTGTGCAATAAGAAACTGATCATCGAGTATGAAAACCTAATCAACTTATAACAATGGCGAATTAATTGACATGTTTGAGTTTGCTAGACTCTCATATGTGAAAGAAAAAAACTCATCCCACAAACTGAACATTTTAAGCTAAAAAAAAAATTCTATTAAAAAAATAAAATATTGTAAAAGCAATATAGATGCAAAGTTAGTACCTTGTGGGGCACGGAAGATTGACCAGCAACTTGTGTAGAAAGAGGGGTGTTTCTTTGATTGTTGTTGCTGCTGCTACCAAAGTAAACAGCACCCGGTCCTGTTCCCAGTCCACTACTTGTGCTTGGTACTGAAGGGTTACCAAACACTGGAACATAGCTTGCTCCTACTTCTCTTAAACTCATACCATTATTCTCTGACCTATCATTAACCTGAGGGTTACGTTTTCTGAAATATCCTTCTGAAGCCAACTCATCGTCAAGTGAATTCCCCACTCTTTCCTCTGTTCTCTCATCCCTTGGAGGAGAAGGCACCGTCTCATTTTCCTCTATTGTAGTTTGCAGACTTGAAGAAGCAATCTTACCAGGATTTATTTTTGACCTAGTTCTCCTTTTCTTGGTTTTCTTGAGTTTCATAGCTCTCTTAGCCATAGGAGGACAAGGATCTGCATCATTTTCCTCTTGTACAAGCTCGTCATCAACCTGGAACCTTAAGTTCTTCTTCTTACCCTTAATAGGATCTAAGTCAACCCCACTATCAGTTGGCTCACTATCACCACCATGTTCAGAGTCAACGCTGTTGAATAATACACTTCCAGAAGTTTCACCACGTGTGCTTACTTTCCTGCTGCGTCTACTGCTGCTTCCAGGTCGGGACTTTCTTTTTTTACTTTTCTTTTGAGGAGAAGTTTCTTCTCTTCTAGTGTTGTTGATCACCGGCTTATCCTTTAAATCTTTTAGCATTCGAGTGCGGACCTTCCGAGTTTTTCTACAGGACACACCACCGATGAAGAGACTTCTACTCTCGGATGATTCCTTAGGCTGTTTGTCTTCAGCCACAGCAGACGCAAGAATGGCCAGAGCCAGCTGCTCTGACTTTTTTGCCCTTGTTCCTTAGGGCGTATGTCTTAAATGGTGGTGGATGAACTTTCTTGCTAGACCTAGTAGCTGCAATTGTTTTGAGCTTTACAAAAATTAGTTTTTGTTTTGTTTTCAATCTGCACATTTTAATTTGTTAGACTAGAGAAAATGTTGTACCTCTCTGATCATCTTTCTGAGGTCTTTCACAGTTGACATCTTCATTCTCCCCAGCAGCATTCACTGCAAAAAAAAATAATAATAAAAAATGATTATCCTTTTTTCATATCACTTTAATTTAGTTGACCAGAGAAAACTCTATACCTCTCTCATGATCATTCTGAGATCTTTGGCAGTTAACGTCTTCATTCTCCCCAACAGCATTAGCTGCATGAGAGAATGATAATTTATACGAAATGATTATCTTTTCTTAATCTGCAGTTTTTTAATATGTTGAGACAAAAGAAATATTTATACCTGTCTGATCATCCTGCTGAGATCTTTGGCAGTTTACATCTTCACTCACCACAACAGCATTGACTGCAAAAAAAAATGATAATACAAAATGATTATCTTTTTTTCCATTTCTACTCTTTAATATGTTTAGAGCAGAGATATATTTATACCTGTCTGATCATCCTTCTGAGATCTTTCGCAGTTTGTATTTTCATTCTCCACAACAGCATTTTCTGCAAGAGAAATGATAATATGAAATGGTTATCCATTTCTTTGTTTCATCTTCACACTTTTAATTTGCTAGACCAGAGAAAAAAATACCTCTCTGATCATCATTCTGGGATCTTACGCAGTTTACATTCTCGTTGACCACAACAGTATTACCTACAAGGGAACATAATAATACGAAATGGTTATAATTGCTTTGAGTTATGAAACTAAAACAAGCAGATTAGTCAAGGATATATTCATGTTCTTATATTTCCTATTCTATTTAGGAATATGTGTACAGTTTATAATTTTGATAAGGATATTTTCCTATAAGTATCTAGGGTTAGCCAATCTAATTTCTTGTATAGATACGACTTCTTGTAAATATTATAACGAACAATTCAGCTGGATATTAATTCTACACTGTATCATGACATTGATATAGGTTTATGCTTCTTTGCAAATTCTATCGTGATAGTAAAGTAGTTATTTATATTGATGCAAGTCATGCCTTTCATGAGCGACTAGCATATGGAAATGGATTTTGTTGAAGTTCCCATGCGATTTAGGTCATGTTTATTGCATCTCCCTTAAATGGTTTCTTACCGTACGGTTCCTTAATTTTAAACTGAAAAAGTTATGAAAAAGTTAAGAAACGTCTCTTAAATCTCTTGTTTAAAAGACGTTCTTTAGTTTTTTTAGTTAAAAATTAAAAAACTATACGTTAAGAGACTCATCTTAAGGAACATGCAATAATCATGCTTTTAAGATGATACTATTGTCCCCAACATATTTGTTATGAATGCATAAATACTTGAAAACTTATAGGCTTAAATAGATATGCAACTCATTTTTAATATTAAATTAATAATGTTAGGTTACATCAAAAATTTATTTTTTTATTAATTTATAGAGATACTATTATGATATTAATTGAACCAAAAACTCATTTTGGAACTATATAATTATATTATTTTATAGAGATATTTAGTATATTAATTGATCGAGTATTAATTTATAGATATTCTACTATATATATTTTTTATCTTACTATTTTTCTTCACAATGGGATGCTTGTTTCAAAAAAAATATTATTTATGTGAAAACTAAAAACTTGTAAAAAACTGGAAATGTGTTTTTTAGATATCCGAGCTATATCAGACAAAACTATATTTTTCTATATCCTATGATGATTATATTACTAAAAATAACAGATCATTTTATCCATAGATATTATTATATTTTTTATTGTATTAAGAAATGTGTATAGTTTCCAATTTAGTTAAGGATATATTCTGATAAATATCTAGGGTTAGCCAACCTAGTTTCCTTCATAAACATGATTGTTTGTAAAAGCTTAAGAGACATGCATTAGTTTGATGTCCAGCCAACACAGATGCATACCTGGAATATCAGTGTTCCTTTCTCTCTCCTGATCAATGGCAGTTGGTGAAGTCATTTGGTTGCCAATGAGCCCAGTTGTGCTAATTATGCTTGTTGAGTTTGAAGGCAGTCCAGAATCTAAAACCAATCATTCACGTGCATAAGTTTAAGCAACCTCGTCCAGCTAGTAAATATTATAGAACATATGAAAAACAATATTGGAAATGAGTTTTAAATATACCATTGATATTTCTGGTCAACCAAGACCACCATCTAAACTCGGGAACAGATAAAGGAGGAATAGAATCGCCTTGTTGGTCTCCAAAACTAGCACTCTGCCAAAAGTTTTGAGGATATCGTCCCCTCACTTCAGCAACGAATCCACTGCATTAAATTAAGAAGAAAAACTATAGTCACGTCATTTCATCTTCTACCTTGCTATTATATATATATACATATGAGTTTAAAGTAGTCACATCATATACATACATTAATTAATCAAAGTAAATGGAAACGTAACCATACGCTATAAGGTCAATTCCGTAGGCTCACCGTAGGGAGAACCCATGGTCGCTGAGATCGATGGTTATGGAGTTGATCTGAACGGAGGATCCCATTGGTTTGCGTTGAAGGAGATTTTATGTCTTAGTGATGATTAACTTCTCCCATTATATGATATATCTCCCCTCAACTAGAGCTGCAAACATGATATATGATAATCTATATTAGCATTACGAATGAGCAGGCTTATATATGTTATGTACAACACTGTATAGCTGTGCATGATGATAATTAAATTGTTATTGCATTAAAAGAGCGCTGCTTCAAAATCTTTACTTCTCATAAACTAGTTAAGGAAGCAATATGACTAATTTACACCATTGTGTTCAAGCGTACTTCATAAATATCCACATGAAGTAACATTCATACTAACCACCTTTACAAATCTATAAAAATAATATTTAAAAAAACGAAAGTTTACATAAAATCAATAACCAAATTCTTCACCAACAATCTATTTCATTAAAAAATATTAATTGTTCGAATGAGTTTAAGCAGATAACATTTAACATTCAACATTAACTTGTATTTAAACATTGACATGAAAATTAGGGTTCTCAGACAAGTGAACCTCCAAAGTCGTATAAACTTTTTCTACATGACCACCACGAAAAGAAAAGTATTATCACGGACCCGTTTCAATATAATATCCAAATCACAAACTCCAACAGGGGTCAAGTTAATTTTAGATCTGAATGATTTAGGGTTTATATCAAATTATTTAAAACACCGTAACAAATGATAAGACACTTAATATTAACCGCATGCATATCTTTAAGAAAGATAAACGATCAAACAAAAGAAAACAAAGATAAACGAAGACACACCAAATACGGGTCAGATCTATACGCAGGTTACAAAATAAAGATCTATACGCAGGTGAATAGTTCGTACGTAAAGACAAGAAAAAAAAAAGAATAACGAAAGGGACGTGTAAACAAACAGCAAATAGTCTTAAATGAAAAAAAAAGCACGGAGTCAGCTAAGAGTCAAGCTAGATCTCATCCCATAAGATCCGAAACCTGAACATACATCGAAGGAATCGGAGATCTGCATGTGTAGGAAAACACGAACCTGGTGGAAATCCAACCAGAGATAACGAGGAAAAGATGGATGCGAGATTCAAGCTACGGATCTTAAGCAGCAAGCCAGGAAAATTGGTTTGGCAGACTGAAAGTTTCAAGGACCGATCCGTTTGAGAGTTGAGTAGAATTTGAGTGCGGTTTACGAGAAACCCTAGCAAGGACAACGTTTGCTAGAGAGAGAGAGAGAGAGAGAGAGAAAAGGCACCTCTTCTTCTGTCTTATATAGAGAGGCTGTTGAGAAAGAGATACAGAATCTGTGGCTCTCTTCTTATCTTTGAAATCAGGTTCTGGGTCAGAAGGAAAGTTTATTCCAACGAAAATAATAGTTATTGATATACAATTTCTCATTTTCCTGACCAAAAACAGCTCATCTGTTGAACATATCACCATTTGGTCTTCTATTTCTATTAGTTGACGTTCTATTGTGTATATTGTGTACACGTTTTCTATTGTCATAGGTCATGAGTTAAAAGGAAGTGATACATTTCTATCTGTGTAATATTTCTTACTTCTAGTGGAAAAGTCTCAGCATTAATATAAATATCTTTATTAGGGTGTATCCAAAAATTGAATAAGAATATAAAATAATTATTTTATAAGATTTTTTCATCGATTTCTTTAAAGGAAACCCAACTCACTTACGTTAGACCATTTATGGCATGTTGAATAATTTTATTCAACTGTTCATACAATAGCATGCTGAATTCACCCTACTTCTTTGACATGTATTATTAATTGTAGATTAACTTTTATATATAATTTTAGAACCAAAGTTTCAATTTTAATACTCTATAAATAGAAACTTGTTTCACTAATTTAAACATATCAAAAATATTACCTTTCATGAATAATTTTAAGCAATTATCCTTTTCTTTTACAATTTGAAAAATAACTAATTAAGAACAGAAAAAGTTGTTTAAAAGTGTGTTACTTTTTATTTATTTAATTTAAGTTCAGTCAATACTTGTTATTAACATGTAGTTTTAAATTATTAAGAAACAAAATATAAAATAAAAATAGTGGAGTAAAATGTTAATTTTTATTAATAAACCATTGTAGGAATTAAAATTTGAAATGGTGTTGAATATATATGTGAAAAGGAAAAAATGGTCAACTTCAGCCTAAACAATTTTGATCATGCTAAATAAGGTCAAATAACTAGTACATGCCTAAATTTGATTAAAAATCAAATTTCCTACTCAAACTTAAGAACAACTCGAAGTATATTTGACTAACAAATTGTTAGTCAGCCGTTATATGTTATTTTGTTTAACAAAACATCGTTGTTTTGTGTTTAACTAAACAAAATTGTTTTGGAGATTCGAACACGAGAAAAGAGAACCGCTTGACCCATTGCACAAACCGTTCGCCCAGATTAATTTTGGAGGCTTAAAGTACAAATAATATGTGGTCCAAATTAATTTTAAGTGCAAATAATTATGAAGTGAGATTGATAAAGGTTCGAACCATTCATCAAAAGATAAAAGTTTGAGCTATTTGACCACCAAACCAAACTAGTATTTTAGAGAATGTGACCTTCTAATTAGACATATTTTTGTGACCTAAAGCAAACACTTTATGTGCCTTAAAAAGGAACCGCATGGTTCAGTTATCACTTTTTCTTGGATTTGAGTTTCCTAAAATCCACAATTAAAATAAAAATCATAAACACAAAATGATGCCGTTTTAAATGATAAAGATGGTTGACCAACAATTTGTTAATCAAAGTAGGAATTAAGCTAAGTTGTTAAGTTTGGATAGAAATTTTAAATTTTAATTAAATATAAATTGTATTTAACACTTAATAATTGTTTGAGTTGTATCTGGCACTGTCAAAATTGTTTGGATTGAAATATATCATTTTTTGTATGTGAAAATGAGAAAAAACTGAAATGGATTAGTAAATAAGAAAATTAAGGTGTTGATTAAATTGATCACTGAGCCTTAGAAAAACAAAAGATCATGGCTACGTTTCTGCGAGATAGGATGGAAAATATTACCCAATGATAGACCTCCACGTGCGCTAATTTGCGATTTTAGTCCCAACACATAGGTTATGTCATGAAAAAGAAACCCTAGGCGCGTAGTACTACAAATTTTCTTTTTACGTGTGGACATAAAACCTGAATCTCGACACGTGGAGAAGAACGATTGGAGGTGTAATCACGGGAAAGGAGAGAGAGTGCAGCAAGTGTGACAAGAGCGAAAATAAAAAGCCCTAAAACCATAATAATTTTGTACGAGTACGTGGTTTAACCTAGATGAGCCTATTTCGTCGAGAAACCCTAAAATTTTTGTTTTCGCATTTTCTCAATTATACCACAGTAAAGATCACAAAGATTTGGTTCACAATAAACCAGTCTCATTTTATTTTATTTTATTTTTGTATATAAAGATATGTCAATCTCATTACTAAAGTTATGTATATGCATTTTTGTCCTAATAAACGTATTTGCAGTGGAAAAAGATAGATATCGAGTTATCTGATTCCTGCTTTTTTTCGGTGCTAGAATCATCACATTGGATCGATACTGTATAATTTAAGCGAAGTTTAACAAAATGATGGGTAAAATCAATCTTCGTTAGAGTTTTGCATAATCTATATATACAGAAATTAATTCAATGTTGATTCGTTGACTCTATTTTGTTTACAAAATTCGTCGACTTAATACTAACTCGCACGTATATATTGTCACACAGAAACGTAATGTATGATGTAAGCGAAGTTTAACAAAGTGATGATAATTATCACTATCACAAAAAAAAAACAAAGTGATGATAAGAAAATCAACTTTTGTTCTTCGTATGACTTTTGCATATTCTATATACTACACAGCAATTAATTGGATGTTGATTCGTAACTGGCTCTATTTTGTATGCCAAATTGGTCGATATAATATTAATCACGTTTTTGTCACACATAAACGTATGTGTTTTACAAATGCATGTATATATATAGAACTGACTAGTGAGTATCATCAAGTTGTGTTAGATATTTAAGAACCTTATACGGTACTTTCAACAAGATTTTTCTTATCAAAATAATAATAGTAAAACCATAAATGATAATATTAATATTGAGAGTCTTTCAACAAGATTTTTCTTATCAAAATAATAATATTAAAACCATAAATGAGCGGTCTAGTGGTAGTCGAAGTTAGGTGAGTTAAGCAATTCGGGTTTGAAGTAACCCTGCGACACTAAACATGTGTGTGGCCAGACAGCTAAGCTTCCAAAGAACTAATCAGTTGGAATTTGGTATGCCGACGCCAAGTTATAAAAATAAATAGTATTGATGTAAATTATCTAGCATCTGAATAATATTGATGTGGTGGAGGACCAATGTTTTTATAGAACTATTTCGATGGACTTACTTAGAGTGAGTCCTCTGTAATGTAATTTAAGGTACTGTGAATCCTGTAATCCAGTAATCAGTTTTGTAATTTTCTGGCTTCTCATAGACAAACCAAAGATATCCTTTCTAATGTATGAATGGTCGTATATATTATGTTTGACATAATAAGTAAATAAAGAACTATGGTTGACTTCAAAATACATTAGAAGTTAAATACCACCTAAACAGTAACATTAAGTCAAAGATATTTGTTTTATCTATTTTTAGTCTTCGAATTAAAAGTTGAAAGAATTGCAAATATGTTGTAATATATAGGTCAACTCATAAAAACAAGTCAAAAGAAACAAAAAAGTTAATAGTCATAATAGAGTCAGAAAGAATCGACGGAAATTGGAATTAGATATGGCAGTAATTAGAAAAAAATATATATCTCGATTCATCGTAACAAAAATAATTCTGGGAGATAGACTAGCTATGATCACATTGTATCTTCAGATTTAAGAGTCTAAGACTATATTCAGTATTATTATCTGCGATCAAATGACTAAATTCAGTATTTGTCCAAAAAAAAAAGACTATATTCAGTATATATAACAAAAATAGAAAGAATATTTTTCTGATTAATCTCCGAATTTCCAACTTATTCGTTAAGCCCAAATGGAGTGTCTAAAAGTTCGTGTTTCGTTACTCTCAGATGCATTTGTCTAAGTTCCTTTCCAAAGTATATGAACAGTAGTACATACTCAACTGCAGGATTCCAATATGAAAGAATGTATTTATATACTATATTGAACACAATCTACATAAATGCATTCAAGTTGATTCACTAGAAAGAACAAAAAAGAAGAGAGAATCAGATCCCAGCGGGGACAACATTGTTTGTACATGTTCATGTATGTGCATTGAATGACTATTATGTATTGCGGAGGAGGTTCCTTGCCTCTTTACCTACATGCCTTCAAGTGGTAGGATGAGACTTCTTCTGTTACTTGGTGGGAGACTCACAATCGTTGAAGTCCAGCACTCTACCCTCAGCCTATAAAGATGCAAATGTTCATAACCTCAAAGTCAAGTTTCTAGAATCATAATCTCAAAATCTTCAACTCAGAGAGTGAATGATAGGTAGAGTATATAGTTTACCATTAGAGGATCATTATTCTCTTTATCCAAGTCCTTCATCTTCCTTGCATCATCAGTACTTGGAGAAAGTGAAATTTCCATTGCGTTGAATGCTGAGAATGCACTTGTATGGTCATGTCTCTGTGTAAACATTCCTATGCTCTCGTAGCTTCTCTCTCCAGGACTGAAGATGTAGCCCATGTCCTGGAAAAATAAGCATACTTTGTCTTAGAAAGTTATATATATAGGATAAAAGAATTTGACATTGCATGTTAAAGTACCTCGATAGTTATGTCTGTGTCAAACCTTGGGCTGGGCAAAAGAGAGTTTACGTAAAACGGAGATTTCCAGGCTGATGGAGATTCAAGTCCTCTCCTGAACGGAGTTCCACAGAATCTGTAAATGAAGGAGACGCAAACTCATTGTAGCAAGAATCTAGAAACAAAAAAAATATATATATATATAACCAAGGTTGGGGCATAGATGTACGTACATGCTGAAATTCTCATTGTTTGTCTCGTTGCTAGCAAGATGATCCTCGGTGTTTCTAGCTCGAGAAGGCGAGTTAATGACCAAACAAATACTTGAAGAAGAATGTTGTTCTCTGTTTGAAGTAGCCATGAGAGTTCTCTGCAAGTGATTCCTTGGGGTTGAAACTTGTGCCTTCTCTGCTTCGGTTACTGATTGACCAGGAGGAGACATAACTTGCTTGTTGGTATTGCTCTCGGAAAGAACACCAGAGAAACTTTCAGCCTGCATACGATTTTATCAGCTCTCTGGTCTTAACTTGAAGGTAAGTAATAATGCGTAGAAAACAAATGATGATTCCTATGACATATATGTTAAAGTGAGAAAGCCGCCAAATTCTGTTATGTACTGTTAGATGACCATGACATGTAATATATCAGATTCACAAATATGCTAACTACAAAATTTCAAATATGTCCTGCTTAGAATCTGGAGCATGTCAAGATTGTAATAAAACAGATAATTCAACAGATGTTCAAATGCCTAAAGGAAAGACGGAGACTTACATGTTGAGCCTCCAAGCAAGTTTGCTGTTGTTTTACACTGGTTTCTTCTGGCATTCCAGACATAGATTCTTGACTCTCACTCTCATCAAACATAACATCCAAGCGTGAAAAATCCTTTGCCAGAGTAGCAGCTATATCAGTTTCAAGCTTCTTATCACTTCTCTTCTCAGATAGCGGTGTCAGCAGATCACGGGTGCGTTTCCTCAGGATTGACTTTGCACCAACCAAAGTCTTTTTTCCAGTGGGAGACTCCCACAGTCTAAGAGGGCTCATGCACGTCATGGTGGACATTAGTAACTTGCGTATGCCAAGAGGGCTATAATCGTGCAGAGGATCGTTGAAAGCAGGTAGGTCCAGGCTTGGAAAACAAAGACTTGATGATGCTTCCATATCCTCATGATGCTGCTCGCTTGACATGTTTGGTTCATGCTTAGGAAGAGAGTGTGGCTTAACTTCTGACAGAGAAGCAAAATCGTTCACTGGAACCAGCTTCTTGGAATCATTCAAATGATAAGATTGATCTTCTTGGATGGAGGTATTAGGCCCTTCATCAACACAAGTAGAGCTTGAAGGATCATTGATGCATATGAAACTCCCATTTTTATTTGTTGGTTCTGCCTCAAAAGGATGACATATCAATCTGGATGACTTCTTGGAATACTTTTCGGGTGTTATGATTAAAGGAGCCGGCCGAAGAGTTTCTTTGCCAGAGGCGGGTGTTGCAATGGACTTTGAAGAAGAGCCGTTCATAGGAGATTCTGTAGCTTCTGTAATCTGGCTGTCTGAAGCTGATGCACAAGAAACAGGATCTTGATAGTCTCCCTGGTCAACCTCGTTTGTCTCTTGGGTTGAAGATTTAGAAACACTGAGCTCTTCACTCTCTTGATCAAGGAATAGGACTCTGCAACATTCCGTTTCAGATGTCAGAACGTTTGATGGGTTGGTGTGAGTAGCCACATCTATATTTGATGTGGAGTTTGGAGCTACTAGAGAGGCTTCCTTCCTCTCCTTGGTGTATGGTAACTCTGAAATATTATGACTCATCTCCAGTGAAATATCCGACAGATCATGAAAGTCAAATTGGTAACCCTGGCTCGTGGAAGCCGAGACATTATGATCAGCCTCCATGTCATAAGAGGTTTCTGAGATGGAGACTGAGATATCTTCCAATTCTGGATAATAATACTGAGAGTTTTCACAGGGGTGAAAATGTTGCCTCATGTTCATTATTCCATTTTGATAATCTTCTGCAGATATAGAGCAGCCAGACATGCTTGAAATCTGACAGTTTTCGAGTTCTTTCTCTGCCTGTCCACTTAAGCAGCCAGTACCATCCATAGTACTCTGCATAAAAGCAGATTGTAACGCGGAGCTTCTATCATAAGGAGCTAGAGGCATGGCTTGGTATTGATCCAAAAGGCCAGAGGACATATAGGAATCGAGTTTCTTCTTAACTGAGCTGTGCCAGTGGTTTTTAATTCCATTATCTGACCTGTTGATAACATAGCAACGATAACTATGTTGCTAAAAACATATAGAGGAAAATTATGATTAATTCCAGGTGTGAATAAATTGTTAGTACCTTCCAGGCAAGAACTTAGTTAACTCAGCCCATCTATTACCATATATTTGATGAGCACGAATGAGAACCAGCTCTTCTTCTTGAGTCCAAGCTTCCTTGTTTATGGCAGGATTGAGGTGATTGTGCCACCTGTATCAATTAAAACATCTTTGTGAATGCTTTCAAGTGCTAAGTAAGACACTGTTGTTGCTAGAGAAATGTAAATGTCTATAAGCATACCTCTCTCGACATTGTTTTCCAATGCGGCCAGGCAAAAATCGAGCAATAGTGGACCACTTTTTGGGCCCATATTTTTGGATTAACTGAACGATCATGTCATCTTCCTACATTCCATTTCAAATGAGAGCAGTAAGCAGCCATGGACATTATTAAACCCAACAGGGTCAAGTATACAAGTAAATAAAAGTAGTGGAAGAAAAGTGATATGTCACACCTCCTTAGTCCAAGGACCTTTAACAAGTTCAGGATTAAGAACCTTCTGCCACCTGTGGAGGCACTGAACATCAGTTCGATCCTTGAAAAACTCAGCTGTAAGTTAAAGAAAAAAACACGATCAGACAAAATATCAGACATTCAAAAAGAAAAGAGTAGCCAAAGTAGTGAAGTTTCACCTATCTTCTTCCAGTTTTTCCCTTTAAAACTATGGACAGCTTTTGTCAAAATCTCATCCTGCAAAATGTGGTTGGTCAACGAATCTCACCACTTCTTGTATATATCTGATATAATGTATGATCTAAGCAAATGCAATTAAGCATAAAGAAGAGCTGATTACAACTATGATCAATGATATCAGAACCGATAGGAAAATTTGTAAGGAAAAGCCGAATAAAAATGCAAAATGTTTCACCTCCTCTGCAGTCCATTGACCTCGAGTAGAACGTCT
>JABAYD010088833.1:0-11393 GCA_014822095.1 Diplotaxis tenuifolia | reverse complement strand
CAGCTAACAAAGCTCAGAATCCTGGAGGTTTCAGATTTTAATCTTATTCTTTATACTGTTTTGATTCAATTTTCCGTGCACTGTCAAGGATTTATGTCGTCATGTCTGAAACAGACAAACCAAGCGTCCCGGAGCTTGATTGTCTTGGCTTTATGGAAGATATACCCTCCTCTCTAAATAAGTTGATAACTTCTCCATCGGAAGAGATCAAATGTGTGGAGAGCATTGTCTTCTCATCGTTCAACCCTCCTCCAAGCCACAGAAGGTATAAATCAGCTGCGTCTAATATATGTAGAGGTTATAAATCAGCTGCTAATATTAACATACCGTATCTAATGAGTTTGTTACAGGCTTGTAGGAGACTTGATCTATTTGGATGTTGTGACGCTGGAAGGTAACAAGTACTGCATCACCGGCACCACAAAGGCGTTTTACGTTAATTCTAGCTCAGGGAATATTCTCGATCCGAAACCGAGTAAATCTGGATTTGAAACACCCACCCTCATCGGATTGTTGCAAAAACTTAGCTCTAAGTTCAAAAAAGGTGAGTATCAGTGTATATGTAATTTTTCTTATTTTAGTTATTGCTGACGTGATAGCTATCATTCATTTTATTAATTATCTTCTATTTTTCTTTACTTTGACTACAAAGCTTTCCGCGAGGTCATGGAAAAGAAAGCCTCTGCACATCCCTTTGAGAATGTTCAATCGCTTTTGCCACCTCACGCATGGCTAAGACCATTTCCTGTTCCCGGTGAGTTTGGCTTATTTATTACAGTATGCTTTTGTGTTACTGCACAATAATTTGGTTTAGTAGCTTGGCTCTATCCTTTTGAGGCCAACTTGTTCTTTTAGAGGACGTTTCTCTACATTTCCAATTATAAACACGGATTATGGTTATGAGATATTAACATGTCACCCTGTACTGATATGATTTAAAAGAAAATTTTGCCTTGATCTTAGTTTCCTCATATGTAATAGATCCTTGAACTCTTTCTTGTCTGTGTATCTTTGTGACTGCATCTTGAGGTCCAGTGTCATATTTGGGTTTGGGATATTGGTTTTCGTAGTTTTTGTTTAACTAATTGATTTGAACTAATATATTGGTAGTTTGTTGTCCAAATTGTTGCTTGTTTATGGACATCATACTCATTAGTCACTGTATATATGAGAAGATAAGTTCATGTTGTCTTTGGAAGTTCAAAACTTATTATACGTGTCTGCCGATTTCCACAAACAATCAGTTTAATTAAGATTCGTTGCTATTATATCTGACCTAGGCTCCTGTATCTTGCTCAGATCACAAGCGTGACGCAGCGAGAGCAGAAGAGGCATTGACCATTTCCTACGGTAGTGAGCTGATCGGTATGCAAAGAGATTGGAACGAAGAGTTGCAATCTTGCAGGGAGTTCCCTCACAGTACTCCTCAGGAGAGGTACATGTGACATTTTATTACATTGATTTTATTGGAACTCCGTTCTTTTTTTCTAGATTGCTTCATACTGGAAATTTCTTTCTTTGCAGGATCTTACGTGACAGAGCTCTTTACAAAGTGTCTTCTGACTTTGTTGACGCTGCGCTTAACGGAGCAATTGGTGTAATCAGCCGATGCATACCACCTATCAATCCGACTGATCCAGAGTGCCTGCACATGTCAGTGTTAATCCTATGTCCTATATCATAATTCTCTACTTTCAACTAGTAGGTTTTATTAATGTTTGCTCATTGTTGTCATGACATTTTGCCAGTTGAATGATTTTCTTTTTGCTAAGCATGGAGAAATGACTTAGAGCGTTAGATTTTAGATGTTTATAGTTTTGCATCAGCGTCTCAATTTTTGAATACTTGTTATTGTTCATCTATTGTAGGTATGTGCACAACAATATCTTTTTCAGCTTTGCTGTTGACGCTGACATTGAACAGCTATCCAAGAAACGTCAATCAAATGATCTTTCAGTGACTGAGAAAGTGTCCTCGTCTGAAAAGGTTCCATGCAAAGACAAAACATGCGATGGAGAACACAATGCAGAGCTTAACAGCTGTAATGAGGCGCCTCTTATTGAAAGTGAGCAGGCTACTTATGCCTCTGCAAACAACGACTTGAAAGGCACTAAGTTATATCAAGAAGCAGATGTCCCGTGTTCTGCTTGTGTATATTTTAATAGCTTGCAATGTGTTTCATGTCTGTTCTAGAGTGTGCTACCAGGCATCCTTCAAGGGGATAAATCAGATGCGCTTTTGTATGGTTCAGTGGATAACGGCAAGAAAATCTGTTGGAATGAAGATTTTCATGCTAAGGTAAATGGATATTTGTAAGCATTAATGTGATAGTTCTAGTACTAATACTTTTGTACAATATGTTCTTCAGGTGCTCGAGGCTGCAAAGGTTCTTCACATAAAGGAACATGCTGTTATAGATGCTTCCGAGGAAGTCTTCAAGTTAGCTGCACCAGTAGAGTGCAAGGGGATTGTTGGTAGTGATAACAGGCATTATCTTTTGGACTTGATGAGAGTGACGCCTCGTGATGCCAATTACACGGGTCCAGAATCACGCTTTTGCGTCCTAAGACCAGAACTGATCACATCATTTTGCCAGGTACATATTGGATATTCCTTAGAAACATATTCCCTTGAGTATTCCTATGACAAGTACTGATCAATATATGTTCTTGATGCAGGCCGAAGCTCTGGAGAAATCAAAATGTAAAACCAAGACTGATGAAGGGACGGATATTGTTTCTGATCCTTCTGATGTTAGTGTTGATACTTCTAAAACTGGTGATGAATCGGTCCATGGAGAGGTGAACGGAGCTTTAACTTCTGAGGTATGTGCTTTCCTCCTTGAATGTTTGTTAAGTGAAAAAATCAGACAGACAAAATAGCAAGTATGGTGGCTCTTTAACAATAATGAAAATAACTTATTTATATTTATTAGACACTACTGGATTCTTTGCTAATACAACTGAAGTGGTTTAATTCTCTATTGTTTTACGTTGAGGTTTTTCCCCATCGTTACTTCCTAATGCTATATAAAAATGTCAGAGACTAGCTGTATCTATGTTAAAGGAAACTGTAATTACTGATATTTATGACTTATCTGCAGAAAACTATTGCAGAAAAGCAAAATGCCACCGCCGATTCTGCAGCGGCATCATCTGAATTTTCCAAACTGTGTGATGAAATATCATTTAACCCTAATGTTTTCACCGACTTCAAATTAGGTGGCACACAAGAGGTATGCTATGTTGCTTATAGGTGCTTTCTCTTAAAAAAACTATTTTTTAAGGTTTGTTTTAACTGTTTGCATGTTAATTTTTGGGGTTAACCAGGAGATTTCTTCTGATGAAGAAAATGTGAAGAAAGTTAGCTCATACCTTGTGGATGTGGTACTACCAAAATTCATAGCAGATCTTTGCTCTCTTGAAGTGTCCCCAATGGATGGTCAGACTTTGACTGAAGCACTCCATTCTCATGGTGTTAATGTTCGTTACATCGGAAGAGTAAGTTTGTCATATCCATTGTTACTTTATAAGATATATCGTCATGGTTGACTTTATTACAATGGATGTACATGACCAGATTGCTAATGGAGTGAAGCATTTACCTCATTTGTGGGACCTCTGTTTGAATGAAATTACCGTCAGATCCGCCAAGCACATTCTCAAGGTAGTTCTAAAGACTGTTTAATTCAAACGACAGTATACATGATTGAATAATCGTTATGGTTTCAGTGAACGAGCTCCTTAATTAAAGTTATTACATGGTTATGCAGAACATTCTAAGAGATATAGAGGATCATGATATTGGTGCGGCTGTCTCACATTTCCTCAATTGTTTCTTTGGAGATGTTGCTGGGGGAAAAGCTACCACCAACAACGTGCACGCTAAAAATCAAAAGAAGGTTTGTGTGCACTAGTCTTATCTGTAGTTCCTTGTTTGTTCCTGAACTATGCTATTTCAGCTTTTTGAAGTCTCGTAACCATACTAATTGTATACTGACCCTTGAATTTGGACAGGATCAATCAATCACCAAGAAGAGTCCAGGAAAAGGGAAAGGCAAAGCTTCTGCAAAGAAGAGTCTTTCATCGTATATGATGGTTGATTCCAACATGCTATGGTCTGAGATTCAGGAATTTGCCAAAGCCAAGTATGAGGTATAGTAATCATGACCAAATTAAACTTAATTTATTGATTGTGTATTTGAAGAGTAATCCCTCTGAGCCAGTTGCATACTATAAGTACATGAAGCTAATGTGAGCTTATTTTCAGTTTGAGCTTCCCGAGCTGTCAAGAGCTACAGCTAAAAAGACACATGTTCTCCGCAACCTTTGCCAAAAGGTAAATAGAGAAAGACATATCTTGTTCCTTCAGAATTTATTTACCAATGTCAGTTACTATTGTTATCAATTGTTTTTGTCTTTCTCTTAACAGGTTGGCATCAGTGTTGCTGCTCGCAAATATGACTTTGGTGCCACCTCGCCATTTGATGCGTCAGATGTATTGGATCTTCGGCCTGTTGTTAAGCACTCAGTCCCTGTGTGCTCTGAGGCTAAAAATCTCATTGAGATGGGGAAGCTGCAACTGGCTGAGGTAGCTATGCCATTTCAAATTAGTTGTTTTGATTTCCGCCTATTTTACTGTTGTCTTTGTCTTATTAAAATGATTAAACTCTTGTAGGGCATGCTTAGTGAATCCTACATGTTTTTTTCAGAGGCGTTTGCAATACTTCAACAGGTAAGTGGTCTGTGTATGCATCTGATAGACTCTCCAAATTTTTTACTCTAAAATTGCTAATATGTTCATCTGATTTCCAGGTGACTGGTCCAATGCACAGAGAAGTATCAAACTGCTGCAGGTAAACTTTCGATGACTTGATGCTCCATTAATAATCTATTCGAGTTTTGATTTAGGCTACTAATATCTTTGGATTTCCGCTTTAGGTACTAAGTTTCTTTTATTGTCTTCCTTTGCTTTACAGGTACCTAGCCATGGTTTTGTACCATGCAGGAGATATGGCTGGGGCCATAATGCAACAACACAAGGAACTAATCATTAATGAGCGATGCCTTGGTTTGGACCATCCTGATACTGCTCACAGGTATCTACTAGTTTTATTTTATTACTCTAACTTGGACGAGTTACCATCCTGCTACTGAATATAATTAGAATGATGCTGTTCCTCTCCCTAATTCGTTAGAAGTAGTACTTCAGTTGAATGACTTGCAATGAGTACTGTTTTTTACGTGGGTGTATCTGCACTACAGTTATGGCAATATGGCTCTTTTCTACCATGGGCTGAACCAGACAGAACTCGCTCTACAAAACATGGGCCGTGCCTTGCTGTTACTTGGCCTCTCATCTGGCCCTGATCATCCAGATGTGGCAGCCACATTTATAAATGTTGCCATGATGTATCAAGACATGGGCATAATGGACACAGCTCTACGCTACCTTCAAGACGCTTTGAAGAAAAATGAGAGACTTCTTGGCCCTGAACACATCCAGACTGCAGTATGCTACCATGCTCTTGCCATTGCGTGCAACAGTATGGGATTATTCAAGCTCTCACAACAGGTATTATTACAACTTCTGTAAATCTTTTGAATCCTCTATTTTGTTAAAATCATATGTTTGTTTTGGTCAGCATGAGAAGAAAACCTATGATATACTTGTCAAACAATTGGGAGAGGATGATTCCAGGACAAAAGACTCTCAAAACTGGATCAAGACTTTTGAGATGCGTGATGTTCAGGTTTGTGCAACAATAATGATTATTTATGTATACATTCTCTTTATGTGTCTCATATTTGTGGTCTGGGTTTTCATCAGAAAACTGCACAAAAACAGAAAGGACTTGCAGCCAATGCGGCCAACACGCAAAAGGCTATTGATCTCTTGAAGGTATCTCACTTGTAGCTTTCGTTTCTTAAAAATCACATCACAAATTTTTTAATAGATGATGTAATGTTAATGTTTTCCTGATTGGTATCCAACAGTCACGTCCAGACCTGATACAGGCGTTCCAAAACGCAGCAGCGGCAGAGAGGTCTAACGCGGCTGTTCTGGGAGAGGCTCAACCACGGGGAAGAGGCATTGATGAAAGAGCGGCACGTGCTGCAGCCGAAGTTAGGAAGAAAGCAGCAGCTAAGGGGCTACTGGTTCGTCCCCAAAGTGGTGTTCAAGTGCCACCTCAGATCTCTCAACTGATCAATGCAGGAACCGCGGTTTCGTCTAAGAAGAGTGGGGACAATGGAGAGGCGAAGAAGGTAGAAGAGAAGAAGAAAGAAAGCTCCGAGAACGGGAAAACAACGAACGTGGCGGCTCCTGCAGGGTTAGGTGCTGGTTTAACATCTTTGGATAAGAAGAAGCAAAAAGCTAAAAAGTAGTGGAGTTGGTTTTGTCAACCACTTAACTAATTTTCATTGCAGGAGAAAGACTTTTGTCACCACTGGTTTTGTCTCTTCCCATTCTGTTTCTAAGATTCGGGGCAAGTTCTCCCTTCCAGCTGTGTCTGGTTTTTGTTCTTTTTTTTTTATTCCTTTTTATGCGGATGTAACGTTATCACACAGAAGCTTCATTGATTTCTAGTTAACTAGAATAAGCATACAATATACGCTCTGATTTGACCACATTTTGGAGTTGGCTTCTTGGTTTCAGAGGTCTATTATACTACATTAAAGCCATTAGCTATTTGGTTACATCAGTGGGTTGATAGACTGTAGTCACTGACTCACTATACCATCAAGTTGTCACATGTGGTTCTCAGAGAATGTTACCATCACCAAACCTGTGGTTCATGTGTGCCTAAGATAGACCGTTGAAGGTCAAGGCCACCGCGATTAACGGGCCGAGGGACAATAGTGCCAGTTCTATACTGGGCCGAACTTGTCTGGCCCATTACATTCTTCTACTTTAGTAAGCCCAAATAGTGAGGGCTTGATTAGGCCCAAACTGTCCAAGGAGACAAAAGAAGTAAGAGAAGGGCTTATGGATAATGTTGATGATATCACAAACACAACACCTTCTTCTCCCAATCATCTCCTTTCTCCGACAATGGCTACTACTTTCATAACTGCTGTTGTGTCAATCAAACCTACAGTCTTCTCATTCAATCCCCAAACCTTCACCTCTTTCCACCCTCAAACCAATGTACTCTCCCTCACTAAACCCATCTCCATCTCCCTTCCACGGATCTCCAGGAAGAGACTCATCCCTCGCGCAACGACGGAGACGGAAGAAAAACCAGCTTTGGACCCTAACGCAGAATCCTCAAGACGCGTCTACATCGGAAACATACCAAGAACAGTGACTAACGAGCAGCTCACTAAATTTGGATTGTTTGTCTAGGTGATGTATGATAAGTACTCAGGAAGAAGCCGTAGGTTTGGTTTCGCTACAATGAAGACAGTTGAAGATGCCAATGCTGTCATTGAGAAGTTGAATGGCACTGTGAGTCTTTTTCTCTTCATTCATGGTCTCATCTTAGGGTTCTGTAATAAAATGACACAAGATTTTGTTTCTTTATCAGACTATTGAAGGACGTGAGGTGAAGGTTAATATAACAGAGAAACCTATAGCATTATCATCATCATCGTCTCCTGATTTGTCACTGCTTCAGTCTGAAGAGTCTGCTTTTGTGGATAGTCCTTACAAAGTGTATGTAGGGAACCTAGCGAAGAGTGTTACTAAAGAGATGCTTGAGGGTTTGTTTTCTGAGAAAGGGAAAGTTTTGAGTGCTAAGGTTTCAAGAGTGCCTGGTACTTCGAAATCTACTGGGTTTGGGTTTGTTACGTTTTCTTCTGATGGGGATGTTGAAGCTGCCATTGAGGCTCTTAACAACACTGTAAGTTTGCCTTATTTGGTTCATTACGGACTTCATGTTCTTTTGTTGTGTGTGAAGAATATGTTTGTCTCATTGTTGATGTGTGTAAACTTTCAGTCGCTGGAAGGACAGAAGATTCGGGTGAATAAGGCCTAATGTGAGAGAGAGGGAGAGTCTTTTGGCATCATAAAAAACGTGAAAGCAAACGTTTTTGTTTTGAGGAGTTTGTAATGCAAACAATTAGAGTATAATCTTTGTATTTATTTTAAGTTGAAAGTGAATGCAGTTCTTGTTTTTGTATTTCTATGCAGCATAGATAGTTGCATGTTTCTGACCAATCATTTTAGGCTCAGATCCTCTATGCAAATCTGATGAAACAAACAAGATAAATCAAATTCCTTGGTACTTGCTGGTTCTTCAACTTGGAAACCATGATCGTTATATCCGCTGTGCCTTAAAATGTTAAAATAGGATTATACTCAAGGTTTACTTTTCATTTGAATCATTTCTGATTAAACTACATTCATGTGACCAAACCCATAACATTCAACACAAAACATGCACAGCACTCTTCAAACCATATCTCATCTTAACCTTACCAACACTCACTAACAAAAACTATTAAAACTCAACCAACATCTCTAGAGTATCGTATTACTCGGACCAAAACTTCACAAAGGCTGTGAATAAAGATTTCAGAACTGCCACAAGGGGGCTTGTGTCATGTCTTTCCACATTAGATTGCCCTTTCCAAGATTCACTGCACAGGAAAGAAAAAGATAAAAGAGAGGTAAGAAGGCATGTGAAACCTCTGGAGAACCAAACACAATACAAACAATCTCACAGCATAACTAAGACTTAAGAGTTTGTTGGACTCACGGTTTGATTCTGTTTAACGTTGCACTGTTTCCTTTCTGAGAGGTCGAACTATCTGAAGCATCGTGTTTCTCTTTTTCCGCGGTTACCTTCTCAACACTTGTGACTTCACTTCTAGCTGTGTCGTTCTTTAAACGTCCAGACTGTTACACATTTCAAAAGGTTGCATCGTTAAACACAGTTTATAGGAGCAATCGACTAACAACTTTGCATATATGCAGTTTCACCCTAATCCTCACAGTCTTTAGTATTGATTTTAAAAACAGCTAGAAAGAATCAAGAAGTTAACTAATCAATCATCAAGGTCCTTGATTACTTAGTTACAGGATTCAAATGGAATGTAGAAACAAACATATACTTGGCAAAGATTACCTCAGTGCCAGATTTTGGCATTGTCAGTTCAGTTGTCAAACTTCCATTACTAAATTCCTTAGTCTCATGGATGTGCCCAATCACAGCATTCGCCACCACCGTCTCTTTAGTACCAGCAGCTTCAGCATCTACTGAAGCAGGATTTCCAGTTTTCTCTTCAACTTTAGCGACAGAGATTTGATTTGGCACTGGACCACCAGTGACTTCTGTCCCTTGTTCTTCAGGTACAACAGAAATGGATGAAGGAATCTCTCCAAGAGTTTCAACAGAAGTTTCAGCGCTGCTATCATTTTCCACCTTGGCCTTAGTTATTTTCTCACCCTCACAAACTTTAGCCACCTCACAAGCCAGTACATCTGATGCCTCCATTGTTGAAGTCACAGATCTTATTGGAAATGTCTCAACAACAACTTCTTCTGCTGACAAATCAACTGTACCTATTGTATTCTCAGTCATGTTCACCGTTTCAGTCATCGCTGCTTCATCCTCCACAGTTTCGTCACTCTTAACAGGTTTTGTGCCATTTGATTCAATGAAAGGTGTTTCCTCAAACCCTCTCTCTTTATTATCCACCTCAAGTTCTTTATCCTGAGGTTTGGAAGCAAAACTATCACATATTGTCTGCACACTATCATGCTTGGTATCATTCTCTTCACCGCAAGATCCTTCAAACTGAGTCTTGGATATGCCAGCAGAGACCACTGACTCATGAACTTCAGAAAGTTGATATCCGTTCACTTCAATGTCTTTCAATACATCAGATCCTCTGTCTTCAGCAGACTTCGTCTCCCCAACCTCTGAAGAAAGATGGGATCCGTTTGGAGACAAAGACAAAGGGGGCACAGGATCCATCAGGACAGAACTTGACATAGCTTGATCTTGCAAATGTTCATCGCCTTTACCTTCAAGAATCAAGTCACTAGTACCAAGAACTCTATTTTCTTGGATAATCTCTCTGACAATCTCTCTAACGGTATAGAAAGAACCACCAACCTCCTTGTGTGTGAGGCTAAGTGAAGGAAAACTCCCATTGTTTAACCTTTGATGCTTCTTGATGAAAGATTCAACAAGTGTCTTTCTCTCCTCTTTGGGGATACGATTACGAGTTCTCTTGCCTCCTACAGAGTCGTGGGGCTTAGCTAGAGCAAATATTGGCCCAACGCAACTAGCCTTTAGAGAGTGCATCTTCTCTCCCTTTGTTCTATGTATACTATACTGCATAAAGGGTTAGAATTAAGTCAGAACCAGACAAGCAGCCTCGAGAAACGTTACAAGCCTACCATGAAAACTAACAAAATAGTATTACAAATCATTAAACAGATCCGGTTACTTAAATCATTTCCAAACAAAAACTGTTAATTTAGCACATCTTTTAGTGTCTCAATACATATATGTGTACAGACACACAAAGAGAGAGGACAATTGAATTGTTTAGATAGCAAAAACTCCATCGATAGAGAAGAGAAGAATGAGATGAGAAAGCGAGAAGAGAGGTGCTTAGAGTTTACCTGAAACCACGAGATGAAGACAGACAGAGTGAGATTAGAATTCAGAGACGAGCCATCTTTGCAAATGGGTAAAACCCTACGCAGCAGTACACAGAACACAGTCGTCAGTGTTGGGAAGCGCAAGCGGGAGTTTTGGTAATTTACTCAACCTTTCGGGGGTAAAGTTGTACATTTTCTAACTTTTGGGGTAATTTGCGTAATTACTTCGATTTTGGAACACAGTTGTAACTAAAAAGAACATAGATCTGAAGTCTTATGTAATAAATTTATACTTGAACGTAGTACAAGTACAACTAACTTCATGTCTTTTTTTTTTTTTTTTGCTATAAACGTAACTTTATGTTATTACCAACATAAAAGCATGTATTTATTACTAGTAAGTGGGTACATTCACAAGGATACTCTCAAGTCTCAAACTTCTGGCTCAGAACAAGTCTCCAAGAACTGGATCAGTTTCAAGCGTTCATCCTCCAAAAGCTCAGGGTCTTCACACGATAACCTCTCCCTTGTTACACCATCCACGCTCTTTGGATCATCCACTACCTGTTTCCATTTAAACAGCAACATTACAACTCATTCATCAAAACTTGTTCAAACTCTTTATTAAGTTAAGAGAAAGAGACAGTTTACTTTTACGTAGTTATTGGTATGTCCATCTTTGTTAGGTCCTGTAAACGGCTCGAGCTCATTGTGTGTCCATTCACCATCTATGACATATTTATACTCAAACTGTCCTTCCTGCGGTCAGATTGTAGCTATGGTCGATTAAATAAAAAGCAGACACTAAAAGCTTTCTAGTTCATTAAGAAAACTCA
>JABAYD010088718.1:0-10120 GCA_014822095.1 Diplotaxis tenuifolia | reverse complement strand
GGTACTCGTAGTACCAGTAAGGCTCCCCATCAATCTGCATACGAAAATATACGAGGCTCATGGGTTTTGCAGATTTTTTTTTTCTTACTTTGTTATAGAAGATCATACTTACATCAGTA
Organism: Diplotaxis tenuifolia; assembly: GCA_014822095.1. NCBI lineage: Eukaryota > Viridiplantae > Streptophyta > Magnoliopsida > Brassicales > Brassicaceae > Diplotaxis > Diplotaxis tenuifolia. Next base: position 10,001 of record JABAYD010088718.1, on the reverse strand, counting down.
GAATGTGCATCAAGAACCGAGCTCTCTTCTAGACGTTGACTTGAAGTGACACGCTGCAGGAAAGTATACACAAAAACTCATTCAAACAATCTGACTAAAGTTTGAGAACGTTGTGATGTGTGGTCATGTAAGATGTGGGTTTACCAATGCTGATTTATCAGAGAGAACAGAGTCAGCAACGTCTTTGGCGGTCCATGTTTTCTTATCTTTTGATGTTAGGAAGCTTGAGTTTGGGGGGCCTATCTGGATCAAGAACCGTAAAAGACATCAGGGGAGAAAGACGAGAAAGAGAAGTAGTCTTCTGGTAAAGTGGGAAAACACCATAAACTAACCGAAACAGAAATAACTAGGTTGTCGATGAGGTCAACTCGTTCAGAAACAATCCTTAGACGCGCATCAGCTGGGACCATTTGAAACAGATTCAGTCTCAAAACTTGATGCATATACGGTAAACTAGAATGGTGGTTACACAGAAAAAATATATATGGAGAAAAGCATCAATAAACTAATGGAGATAAAAGGAAGACACTTACGAGAGAGTGGGGCAGCTGAAGAGTAACGTTCAGGCTTTCTTGATTCAACCCTGCAATGTCAATGCTAAGTGAGATACAAAAGTTGAATTAGGAAGTAAGAGCTCCAAGAAAAGCTTGAGCACTAAATCAATTTCGCGAATGAGAGATATATAAGAATACCATTTGAAGAAAAGCTTCTCAGATGGCAATTCGAGTGGGTAAGCATAAGAATAAGCATTGATATCATCCACCATTGAACCCATTTTAAGTTCTTCCGTACCCATTTTCACTGCTTCTTCTGCAGCAAAAGTGACTGCAAAAAAAAAACAGTAAACCCAAACATTATAGCATTCCAGAAGATAGGAAACATGATTAATAAAAGCCTAAACCTTCTCTGTTACTTGCATTAACATTCTCTGTTCTACTTACAAATCAATAATGAAGCCTCATAAGCTAAACTTCTTAGCTAAAAAGTAGAAAATCTCTACCCAAATTTTGATAAAGATAGTAAAAGCTAAAAACTTTACCAGGAGAAGGAGACAGTGGGAAGAGCGTAGACAAGGGAGACGCGAGACCAATCAACACTAAATCCCTACGGGAAAGCCCCTCTTCCGATGAAACCAATCTCGTAGAAACACGAGAAGGAGCAATCATCACCTCCTTTGATTCTCCTCCTCCATGATGATACTTGCTCGTAATGTTACTGCTCCTCCTGCACCTGAGAAGTGAACATCACATTTGAAAATTATAAAAGCTTTCGAACAAAAAAAGAAGCAATGGCGTGTAGTAAAAGTGCAGATAAATGAGTTACCTGTGAAGACGATAGCATGGAGAAGAGAAAGATGGAGAGAGAAGAGCCATGGATATGGAAGCTTTACCTTCTTCTTCTTCTTCTTCTTCTTCTTCCTCTAGCTCATCATCTATCTATCCACTCTTTTGTTTTGATATCGTTTGGTACACTTAACCAAACACTAAACCGAATTTTGTGATTTTAATTTCCGGTTTGCAAGAAATAAAAGACACGTCAGCTTCGAACCTTATCTTAGGGTAAGGATAAAGATAGTCGAGTGTCCAATCATACCGATGCATAATAATACTTCGCTTGACCTCGTCAACGCTATTTTTTTTTTTGTAATTTCTCTGGTAAGCTCTCATTTTCTCTCCTCAAGTTTCGTTTATTCTTCTCCTTTTACTTCGATCGTTGACCAGGTCAAGTCACCATCCCTTTTCGTATTCGAACTTTGCATATAATCAACTATTCTTCTCATCATTTTTTTTACAAATCTTCATTTATTGTCTTTTTTTGTTTTCTCTCATCGTAAAGTAACGCGACTCGTGACCAGGTTCTTTTAAATGTTATGTCTTTTCACGTGTTATTATTGCTCTCTTATGTCTCTTGCTTGTTAATTACCATTTCGAATATGGCAGAGTATCTTTCTTACCAATACAAGGAGAATTTGCAATGAAGCCAGGAGGAGAATTTGCATTGAATCCCCATGCAACATCATACGTACCACTTTATAAAAGAGTGGACCATGCTGACATGGACGGTTTGCTTGTTGCCAACAACCCCACAACACAAGAGATAGGTTTTGAAGGCGTTCAAGTGTTGATGCCTGAGAATTCATCAGAAGTGGCGTACAAACTGATAAGGAATGATGAGTTGGATATGGAGATGATGGAGATAGACATGGATATTGAATACCTTTTAGTGACATTCTCTGGTCTCTCTCAAGAGTCTATTACTGATGTATATCTTGCCAATAGTGGTGATCTTGAAGCAACCATTGAGATGCTTGATCAGCTTGAGGTAGGAATAATTAATTAGCCATCTTTCCCTATTCATTCACATGCAACATCATAGTTTCTCACCTGTGTTATTTATTTAGGTTTTTAGTCAAATACTGCTGAATTTCTATAAGATTGATGTTATGATGATCCTTGTAATGATTCCTTCATGCAGATATACAGCAATGAAGCTCAAGAAAACCCCCCGCTGGATTTTGGGGATATACGTGAATCAGGCTCTTCAACCTCAAGAGGTTCAACACACATTAAGGAAGCTAACGAAGTCACTGCATCATCATCATCGTCAGTTATCCCCAGTGCACCTGTATCAGCCTGATCTCATGAATCCTTTGTTGTGAAGTTTATTTTATTTTAATTTGGATTGCACATGCATCCCATAATAAGTACAGTAATGAATGGGAGTTGTGGTATTTTTGAAATTGATTGTAATCTTAGGGGGAAATGATATGTGAATGATTAAGTGATATGGTACAATGTATAGTTTTTTTTTTTTTTGCAATTGCATATCTGACTGATGTGTTGTTTGGGAGATTAGTCAGGTCTACTGGCCTCCTTTGTTCAAAATGGGTATATGTTAATGTCGATATTTTATAATTAAGAAGAAAATTCACCAAAAAATTCCAACGTTCTTGGTTTCTTGGATACAAATATATGATGATGTCAGATTATTGGATTGGAAGTCATGGAACCGGTTATCTTTTTCGGATTGCGGTTCGGTTAATGCCAAAAAACCAAAATCAGGGACGGGCTATAGTGCTTAATTCATTAACGAAACTGGACTGGGCTCAGAGTTTTTCAAGCTTAAAACAGATACGACTAAAACGGGCTGTATGGGCCCATTATAACAATCATACTCAATTGTCAATAACAGCCCTTTTTAGGGACGTTTCTTCCTGCGATAGATGTGTTCTTGACGTAGCGAATAAACTATTATCTATTGAACTAATCTCATATATGTAACATACTGAAAAACTCTTCAAATCCAATGTTGTAAAAGCAGAGGAGAACTGTTTTTTTTTCCTTTTTATGAAAAAAGCACAAACGTTTTTATGAAGGTTTTATTTTTGAAGTTGAACTAACTTCGAGCTTTGTATTCTACGATGGCTACAAAACGAAGGTAAAGAAGTTTTCCCAAAAGCTAAAGAGAGAGATTAGCAAAAAAACAATAAAAAAAAAACTACAAACAGAGAAACACTATTATCAACAGAGACTTTAAAATCCTCTGTTTCTTGACCCGTTCTGATCATAGTGTTGCCCTGAGCCACCATTTTGATTATCCCACCAACCATCTTGTGAAGGTCTAACCATCGCTCTGCTTTGATCCTGAACAACCATCTCTGGTCTGAAGCCAGGAGGTGGAGGTGGGGGCGGTGGAAGCTGGTGGTTAGGAACATTTGGTTGCCATTCAGGTATGTCGTCGTCATCATAGCTGTTGCTTGCAGAGTTTCCATACATGTGGATGAGCTTTCTTACTTGATCCAAAGACTTGGTTTGAGACGGTAATGGCTGATGAGAAGAAACTGGCACGGCGGAGGAACCGAAGTTAAATTCCGGTAAATCATCGTCATCTCTCGAAGCTACAGGACCAAAACCAGGTGGCGCACCATCATCATCGATGCTTCTTCAAGAGGAGGTTTGTTCTCTGTGACATTGACTCTCTGCTTCTTGTTTTCAGACAAAACAGAGGTTGTTCCTGAGCCAGAAGAAGCGTAAGAATGCTGCTGACGTTTCAAACTGGGCTTGTGTACGGTGGGTCGTCTCCACACGACAATACCAAGCAGCCCACTATCCAAAGATTTGATTTCATCGAGCTGGTCTTTAGAGATGACTTTTGTCAGCAGATCTAGAGTCTCGCCACGTGTTGGACAAAGGTAAAGCTCCACGCCGGAGGCTGGCTCTGCGTAGCCAACTCTTTTATCAGCAACGTAGGAATCAACAACCTTTAACCAAAAGAAGAAAAAGGTTTAGACCTTTGTTTCTGTTCTCACATGCGTTTGTATGAAACTACAAGTTATTAAGACAATTAAATAATGATTTGAATTTTCTTTACCTCAAAAAGGCTGCCACGCTGGCTCTTAGAAATGCCATCTTTACAAGCTAAGTACATAACCTGCAATGCAAACAAACAAACAAGAACCCATTAATACATGACGAAAAGAAGATCTAACTTTAGAGTTTTCTTTTATGATGTGTATATGATGTGAGGTTGAGCCTTGGCTTTGGGTCTGGGGTGGGTAAAAAAAAACAAAGTTCATCTGGAAAGTTTATCGACTACGTGTTTTGCACGCGGATGGGTCGAAAGATTTTTTGTAAGATTTCCTGATTATTCTATACAATCTCCCACGCAGACACACAAAGAGACAACAAGAAAGGATCTTGCATCCAAGTTTAATTTGGATGAAATAATACAACATTTTTGACCCAATCAATATCGTTGATTTTCTGCTCAAAAACGTGCAGCATTCCTGTGAAATGAACAGTTTGTAATCTCTTTGCTTTCTGGTTTCCATGAAGAGAAGACAGAAGAGTTTTGAGATAAGACAGGGTATGAGAGTTAAGCACACTATATATAACAAGTAAAAGGGTTACTTTTTCTATTGTTGTTTGAAGAAAGAGATTATTGAGTGTAATGCTACTACACAGATAACAAAAGATGTATACCATTAGGGTACGGGATCGAGACTTGGGAAGCTCTTGAATAAACTTCCCAAACCCACTCAGCCTAACTCTACCCTTAATTTCCAACATTGCCGGCCACTCGCTTGTGTCGGCTTTCTCACCACTGTCAAAGAAAAACACAGTCAGAGAATGCTTAATTTCTCATTTCAATGCTATTATGTTAAACCAACAATCAGACGTAGTAAATCGACTGTACTAAAGATACAAGAGTATATAATCTTTAATACAACAAGGAACCCGAAATATTGTCAAGATCATTTAGCACATGTTTATCTGATAAGAACAGAAACTAATCTCTCCGAAACTACCATGATAAACTGATACTCTATGAACTCTAGTATCTCACACCTATTCTCAAGATTATTCAAATACCAATCTTAGTTGAACTGGTAACAGAATTCCAATCCAAGTAACAGTTTAACAGTACTCAATGTTCAAAGGAATATATACTGTTCACATTAAAAATAATGAAATTGTCTATGCCTAAAGAGAAAAGTATCAAAGAATTAAAATAATAGTGAGATAGTAATAGTTTACGTGATAGGAACTTACCTTCTGAAAATTCCAGTGACAGGGACTACGGAAGACATACTCAATTGCAGTAATCCATGCCATACTTTTTCTCCCTTAACATCAACAGGGGAAGGCGTTTTCTCAAGTCCAGAGACATCATCAACAACTTTGACATTAATGTCAGATTTTGGGGAAACTTCATCAATCTTCTCAGGGTTCGGTTTAGGAGAATCTTTGTCACTTGGTTCCTTCGGAGATCCTTTTGGAGACTTCGAGTGTGGGCCAACTTCGGAGTCACTCTTCTCGGACGCAGGCACCTGCATTTCAGAATTACCATGTGGACTTTCAAATGGAGGCTCAGAGTCTAGGGATTCCATAAACTCATCAAGCGATACAATTGGTGGAAGAAACTCAACGTCCTTCAACTCATCATCCATGGCCAAACCTTGCATGGGATCGATCTCTTCAGTTGATGGAGGAGTATCACGCGATGTTGTTTCATCAGTTTTTGATGTCTTATCATTGAGAGTGGATTCGGCAGCAGAATGAGTTTTGGGTTTGGGTCGACGTCTGCTACGTGACGTGATGCCAGCAGAGACATCAACCATGCCCGTGTCAACGGGATCAATTTCAACCTGGAACTCACCCTTATGCGTTTTCCTAACCAGACGTCTGACATCAATATCTGTATCCCGCAGGACAACCATCTCTGCCATCTTCTCTGCTTTGGCCTGTCGCCACTCAGAAAGCTCCTTAGAAGCCAGTTCTTCGGCTGTCATTGAACACAACCTCTCAGCAGAGATCGCTCCAGACATAACTCTTTCCCTTAGCTCAGGATTGTTCTTATCTTTCAAATTGAACAAGAGGGACCTTCCCTTCTCTCTGTACTTTTTGTTCACACCTCCAAATAGTTTAAACAATTCCAATTCAATTTTAGAAGCCAAAAGTTGTGGATCCTGAAATGACTTTTCAACATCGGTTTCAAAACCATCCGTCTCGCCAAGATCTGAAACATTGTCTAGGACCCATGAGAGTTCATTACCTTGTAAAAGGTCATCGTTGGAAAAAATAATATCTGTAAAAGGAACTTCATCTCGAGGGAAAACCTCGTCAAATTGAGACTTAAGTCCATCAGATTGATTAACATCTTCCATACTGACGTCGCCAGGAATCTCACCATCCTTCTGCAAAGATCTTTCAACATCGTTGGGAAACTCCGACATGGTTCCTTCACCTACCGGGACATTGAAGCTCGCAGGTAAGGCAGATTGAAAACTTTGAGAACTCTCCGGATTCACCACAGGAGTTTCTCCACTCTTTACATTTTCTTCCCCTTTAGGGGATCCATCATGTTGCTGAACTAAGGCCAACGCAGACGCTAATGACTCCCTCATTTTAGACCTCACAGTCTCATTTACGTCATTCATCGGTTTCACTGACCCTCGAGGTGGGATTTGCTGTTTCTTGCTTACAACATGGTTCCCAGGTTTCTGGACAGCAGAGTCCATAAGCGTCACGTTCTTGCCATGCATCAGAGAATTCAACGTCTTTTGAGAAAGTGCATTGGTGGGAATATGCAGAATCCCATTGCTTGCTGAAGACAATGGCTGTAACCATGGTCGAAACTGCTTGTTCGGTGCCTCGGATGCAGTGCCGCTTAAAGTGGTTTCAGGTGGTGAGCTTCGCTTCCCCGGTAGCTGCATGGACCTGCCTAACTCCGCCATCTCCATCAAAAGTTTACTTTCTTTATAAGTTTCTTAATCCGCGGAGAGAGAAACCATTCACCTCAACAAGCTGTGAGGTTAACAAACAAACAAGAATCAATACTATTGTGATTTTTTCTCCCTAACACACGAATAAAATACATCTTTAGCTGATATCACGACCTCAATTACACAACGGAACCAACTAAATCCGATAATCGCAAAAAAATCTGAGGGAATAAAAAATCGAAATTCGCCAGGAACATGTGTAGGCAGTAAGCTAATCATCAGATCGATTGATTCAACAGCATGCAACATACGACTCGAATCTAAAAATCAGGATCGTAACGATATGTATAGATCACTGCCCCTAAAAGGTTTTCAATTCTAAGGAAAATACATTGAATCGAAACCAAATCGATCTCACATAGATTTAATTTACCTGAATACAAAAAGTTATCGGCTCGGATCCACGGGAGCTTGTAGATGAAGAGAATCGGCGGTTCGTAGAAGAGATGAGGATGAAACCCTAATCAACAAATACGGATGAGGCGGATTATCGGCTTCTTCTTCTTCTTACTTGGCGATAAAACTGTGTGCTCCTCGTCGCTCGATGTGGATTGCACGTGTGACCTATATATTGGGATAATGGGCTTAAGAATAAAGCCCATATTAAATTTATGAAAAAGGCCTCTTAGACTACTACCTCTTTAGACTAATTTCTGACAATCATCAGAATATTTGTGGCCTTAAATATTATTTTGTAAAAGCATATCAAAAATTCTGTACTTAACTAAAGATCTTAAGTTTATTGTCAAAAACAGAGTATATGTTCTTCTGAAATTAATTACAGCTAATTTTTACCTTTTACTCCTAGGAAATCACATGCACTGGGAGAGATAGGAGTTAGATATACATACATTTGGCTATTCAAATGGGTTGATAGTACTTAATTAATGGTAAAGACATAGATTTATATATATCCACGTTCGTAAACAAAATAAAATACCAAATTTAAATAGGCAAATGCTTATCATATAGATTTATATATTTGTTGCAATTTTGAACTTTTTTAAAGAGTGTATATGTGACATTGTGCAACGAGGAGTGTTTTTTTTTATGATAAGCTTTTATGCATGCAAAGACGATATTGTCTTCTTCTTCATGCAAAAGCTGGCGACGCGACTTATATACAAAAAAAAAATGAACAAAATAAAGTTTTTTTTTTCTTTTCTCTAACATCGCACTACCTCATCCCATCACTTAGGGCACCGAACGTGGTCCATGAGCACCGAGACGTCCAAGAGAATTCGCCGGAGGGGGGTTGATCGTCGGAAGCTGCGCTTCTTCCTTGCTGATCTTGCGGTGGAAGTACTCGAGATTAGACCTCAAGTATGTCTTTAGTACGCAGATAATCGCTAAAGTGCCATGGACATAGCGGTGGCGAATGATCCTCTGCTCCTTCTTTATCATTAACGCATACCCCGCAAAAAGGAAATTGTCACAGACTTCAAGTGTTTCCTCGAAGTCGTACAAGAAAACAAGAGGAAGAAGAGGAAGGAGAGAGAGGCGTGAACAAGTCTGACGTCGTTGAGTATATTGATGAAGTTGCCGAGAGCATTGGAGCCCCAAAAGCAAAGCCATGCGCCAAGTCCTTTGATTAGATCGTACAAAACAGAGCGGATCCACGGCTTCTCACAGATATATCCCCACCACATTTCCAAGCCGCTCTTTGATCCTCCACATCGTCGGAAAAGGGAGTAGGAAGATGCCCGGGGCAACCACGGCTGGCTCTCATGACGAACTTCTCTTCTCTTGGAGTCGTTGACTAGAATCAACGTGATCAGAAGCATAGCGGAGGCGAACCATCGAACCAGTGCAAATCCACCGAAGAGAAAAGATACGACGTTCTTGATGCCGGCTTTGAAGTTGATGGCGGTGATCTGATTGACAGCTGTGGTCCCGAGCTGCTTCACTTTGGCGTAGCACCATGTCACATCGGTGATGATGCCGATGGAAAGAGCGGTGGTGAGCTTGATGAAGGCGGCGATTGTGATCGGGCTCAAAGCCATGATGGAAACGATCTGAGTTCGTAGAAAGAGAAAAAATCTGTTTAATGGCTCGCACTCTCTCTCTCTGGAAGATGATTTATATGGGAGTGGTGAAAGCCGTTAGGAGGATACGGTTACTCTTTTAACTCGAGTTAGTTGGTTGTTAACTAGGGTTAGTTGTTAACTAGGGTTAGTTTAGTAGATATTTTAAGGAAAAGGATAGTGGGACCCCCAAGCCGGAGAAAGTGGATAGACGTATCAGAGATTCTTCGATTTTTTTTTTTTTTTTTTGTTGCTCAAATCTTTGGCATCGCTCTGCTCAAGCTTCTACTGATCGTCACCGCGAAGCTTTGCTTGATCGCTTCTCCTCCTGCGAACTGATCTGATCCGGAGGTGAATCCCTACTTCTCCTCTTCCTTGTTCGTCGTTCTTCTAATCTCACTGTTTTCGATTTCGAATTCGATTAGGTTTGTTTCTTTTGCGCTATTCTGTCAGAATTGTGATCTTTGTTTCGTGCAGAGCTCTTCATAATGCTGATGAAATTGGATACCAAGACTGCACGAGTCAATGGCGTTACCTTGCACCCTAAGAAACCGTGGATTCTCTCCAGTTTGCACAGTGGTGTTATCCAGCTCTGGGACTATCAGTTACGTACTCTAATCCATAGATTCGAGGAGCACGAGGGACCTGTTCGTGGTGTTCACTTTCATAGTTCACAGCCTTTCTTCGTCTCG
>JABAYD010088673.1:0-13591 GCA_014822095.1 Diplotaxis tenuifolia | reverse complement strand
AGTGTTTTGGCTGCTGAAAGAGAGTGAGCTGACGCCAAGCAATTCCAACATCTTGGACAGTCGTTAGGATGTTTTTGGCTACGTTACTCAAGTCAAGATGAAGATTTTATGGCTGATCTTAAATTCGATGATGTCATTGAGTTCATCAAGTTGTCTCTGGTAGAGAAGTAACACTTGCACAAGAGAAAAAAAAAAAAATAACATGTTATAAAACAACATGTTACTGTTTCATTTTTCTTTTTCATTAGTCTTTTATATATATATATATATATATATATATATTTCAGTGTTTAATTACTTTCGACATTCAGCAATGAACCCCGCGCTTGCGCGGGGGTTGGATCCCTAGTTTTTATAGCGAGAGAGAAGAGCAGGTAAGGTGCAGATTTACAATTGATTAAAATGATTGGATATATAAAAATATATTACTTAATGTTTTTGTTCATAGTGAACATGAAGAATTGAATGCTAAATTATGTGGAGCCCACTATAGTGATGTGAAGAATTAAATGTTAAATTATTCATGTGAATATAATTATGTAGAGTCTATTATCACCAGGCACGTACAGTTTCAAAATTGATGGTAAAAATTGGTTTCTAAAGAAAAGTGTCGTAAATGTGAAGAATTGAATGTAAAATTATTCGTGTATATATAATTATGTGGAGTCAACCATCACTAGGAACCCACTATATAAAGTTATTGTGCACACTTAGGATAGTGGACTCCACATAATTATATTCACAAGAATAATTTAACATTCAATTCTTCACATTTACAACACTCCTTTTTGGAGCCCAGTTTCACTATCTTATCTTGCTTAATATTTTTATTGCTTCATTAAAAACCCTTTGCTTTGAAAACCTAGTTAAAAAAGTCATAGTAAAGTAAAAAAAGTATAACCACGTAAGCTCCCCTTCGAATAAGCAGTCATAGATCCTTCTAATGACGCATTCCAATATTATAGACATGTTTTCTGAATACCAAGGTAAAAAGTGATTTTTTGAAGAGGTCGGATGTGTTGTCGCATGATCGAACATATTTCAGTACAATCTCTTTATCCTTCTCGAGCTTTGGAGTGTAAGAGAAAACTTCGGATGCATATGTTTCGTCCTATCGCTTTTGATATATTCTTCCATCGTTTGAGTAACACATGCCACATTTTCTTCATATATAATAGTTGATTCTATATTTTGTCAATTCCACTTCTTGAACAGATGTGTCAGCTTATTGATCTTAGCCATACACATTCTCTACTTGTTTCACGGAGTGCAATTATCCCAGCATGATTTGAAGAGGTGGCTACGAGTGTTTGTTTATGAAAGCGCTAAAATATAGCAGTGCCTCCGATCGTGAAAACATATCATGTTTGTGGTTGAGCTTTGTGTGGATCCGAAAGATATCATGCATCTGCAAAACCAGTCATTTAACCATTTGAATCTTTAGGATAAAACAAGCCTAAAGCAATGGTTCTTCGAAGGTCACGAAAGACATGTTTAGTTACATTCCAATATCTTCATGTGGGAGATAAGGTGAATCTTGCAAAACAAACTAACGTAAAATGATAATCAGGTCGTGTGCAATTTGTAAGGTACATTAACGTTCCGATTGCACTTAGATATGGTACTTCAAAATCAAGTATCATCTTTATTTTTCGCAGATGGTCGAAATGAGTCATTTTTTTAATATTAAGTGATCTTATGACCATCGGGGGTGGTAAGAGGCGTTGATTTATCCATGTTAAAACGCTTCAACATTCTTTAAGTATATGTGGATTCCTGCACAAATATACTGTTTTGAGAATGCTCAGTTTGTAGGCCAAACGATATTTTGTCTGTCTGAGATCTTTCATCTCAAATTATCCTTTTGGATATTCAGATGCTCAATTTGTAAGCCAAACATGCGCCTTGCGTACGGTGAATTTATATGAAAAATATTTAAGCCAAACATGCACCTTGATTGAATTAATATTTTTGGCCCTTATACAATTTTTTATTTTTTTTTGGTTAATTACATAATTTGTTGACTCATGAGCGGATCATATTCTTAAAAATATTTTAGGTTAAAAAATCATATATCACATAAAAACCTAACGTCTAGGCCGAAGAATCGCAAGCCTACTATTTGGTTACAATGAAACTATGTCAGCTCAGTTTTATATCATGTTTAAAATTTTAAAAGTTAGTTATGGTTATGAGAAATTTACGTTCACGTGCCAATCCTATCTATCTTCAATATTTTTCTCTTTTTCTTTGGTTGGTTTTTTCATTTTGATTATTGCTCGATATAAATATTGATTTTTGGTTTATTCTCATTTCGTTCTTTTATTTTGGCCTAAGTTTTAGATAATGTTTAAGATTTAAAATTATTAAAGAGATGCATACTTAGGTTAAGATCTGCACTTTCTGTAAAAGAAAATTTTATTTATTACTTATTTTATATTTTTCTGCATATTATGAAATAATAAAATAATAATTATATATTAAAGAAATAAGAAATCAGTTACTAATACTATTATGTAATAAATTGGCACACACATATAAATCAAACGACCGCTCTTGTTTATTCGCAAACCTTTTAGGGTAAATAAATCAAAACAAAACAATATATCTCATCTATAGTATATGATATATAATTAAATTTAAATGATATTAATATAGATATATAGTATACTTTTAACATATATATTCATTAAATGATGTTTCTACTCATATAATTTTATGATTATTTGCATAATTGTGTAACACAATTTTACACCAACGATTTTTTTTTAATGTAGAATGCTTAGTGGTTTCAATAATTTATAATCATTTAAAAAAACAATGAAGATTTCAAAATGAAATATTAACTTTTCAATATATGTTCAATGCAGATATCAAAATATAATTATGTATTTTCATATGATGTATAGTTTAATTTAGACGATATATATATATTAGCATAAACACCTATTAAAATAAATTATTTATTCATATAATTTATAATCATTGTAATTTATTATAGAAAAAATTAGACACGCAAAAGATTATGTGATATTTTTAAAATTTTTAGTAATTTATACTTGTTTTGAAAATTTTAAAATGCAACATATATAAAAAGTCTAAATTTTTATTATATGAGTAGTGTAGTATATACTAATTTTTCCGTAGTTAGTGGGGAAATATATCTAGTCTTACATAATATTTTTGCTGAGGAAGTTCGTAGTTGATTGACTACTCTTGCAAAAAGCTTTGGAAGTGTAGGATGACAAGTGATTCCGTTCAACTGTTCTGATACGGAGCGTGCGCAGATAGACCCGAGCTTGAAGACACTTTCCTCTGCCACTTGTATGACCACTGTTTGCATATAATGAAAGTGAGAGCACAAATGGTAAAACATAGACTGTCTCCTTGAAGCAACGGTGAAATGAAACGTACCATATGATTTATTCTCTGAAAGGTTTGGGATAGAGCGGCTTCACAGTGAAATGAAACTTACCATATGATTTTGCAATGTTGTCTTCTTCTGAAGTTTCCAACGCTCATTGACTTATAACATCTTTCGCTCTTTATCATCATGGAAGTTGTTTGAGTGTTCTTTTCACCATATTCATTCTTCTTTCAAGTTTTCTGCTATTTTCACTACAAGAAAAATGCGTTTTAATAGCAGACCAAGATAGCGTTTTTTTCGCTTTCTGCTATAAATGATATATCCGTTAATTTTAGATAGCGTTTGTATATTTGGAAACGTTATGATAGAATAGTATATTTAAAAACGCTATGATAGCGTTTTTTTAATAACACATTATTAAAGCGCTATCTTTGACTTTTTAAATCTCTAAACCCTATACAGAGTTTTAAACCTTAAACTCTAAACATATCTTTTTTCTCTATTTTTTTCTTCTCTTTTTTATCTTTCTCTACATGACTTAATCCATTCGTTAAATACATAAATAATAAATGTTTCAACATTTTTTTTTATGATAAACAAAACAAATACTTCTCATTTTAAAACTTAGTTTCTGTTGTTTTGAATTTAGTACAAAATTTCTAAGTATGACAACACCAAAAGAAAGACCATAGACTGAACCTTTTGTCAGCTTACAATCCTGCATAATAATTCAATTTTAGAAAACTTGTCCCCTACCATCAATAAGAAAGCTAACAATCAATATATGCTGTAAAGATGTGCTGAGATTACCCCCAATGCAATATTTCATAACGAACCACATGTGAGGAGTTTTGTACCTGAGACCAATAGAAGAAGATAATCAGAAATATAAACAGCCATATAATTGTTTAGATAATCACTATGTATTTACCAAGTAAGGCTCGAATAATTTTGATGATTTAGCGAGTGAAGGATCATGACCTGAAAAAGGAGATGAGAATTACCAAAACTTGTCAACATCGGATTACTTTAAAAACCAAACAACGTCAAAAATCAACTCGGCCTTCGACCCACAAATATCATCCAAAATATAAACCTTAACTGAAGAATCTAGAGTGAGTGTCGCAATCCATTGAACGTAATTAAATTTAAGCACTCAAGCATACAACCACATAACATAAGCATGTAGTCATTAATTTGACAGAGGAGGCAGATCTCATGATTACCTGCCTCCTGACGAACCTTGCTCATCTGCCATACATTCAGGGCCGGCTCATTACTATTGAAGACCCCTGGACAAACAACATTTTTAAGGTTCCATGTCAATTAAAAAAAAATTTGGGCTCCATATTACCCAAAAAAGGAATTTTAACCCTATAATTATTGACTTTTACTTTTTTTGGATATTAATAAATTTTTTTAATATAATGTCATTTATATGTGTATTTTTATTTGAGTATTTTATTGAATTTTGTATTTTATATCTTGTAATATTGTATAAATTTAAAATTAATAAAATATATACCAATAAAAAGTAAAAAAAAAATTAAAATGGAATGGGCCCCGGGGCGGTCACACTGACCGCCCCCGTACTAAGCCGGCCCTGCATACATTTGCTGGCAAAGTACTCGCTCGACTTCTTTTTCGTACACAATCTGCGATATGGAACTATTATATACGATTAGAGCGACCAAGTATCTGAAACGATTCTACTGGGCGTTTGGTAAATTTAGTTATTAATCTATTATTATAAAGTAGACTTTATTCCCTCTAGAGAGGGCCACGTCATCAAATACTTGATTCTGGATGTGACACCTGTCAATTTAACAAAACGCTGCGTCACACGGAAGCAACAGAGAAGTGGGCTTTGTTATGTGTGTGGGTTTTTCTTTTGTCATTTAACCCAGCATCAGTGCCTAAGCCTTTCAACCTGCGTGTGCTTGGAATTTAGGGTTCGTCATGTTCTTTCTTCTTAGCTTGAGATGCTGGAGTCGATTGGATGGATCGGGATGATAAGTGTCGTTTTGTCTCCTAATCCTCTCATGGAGACGTTACGGTCTGAAATGATTAGCTGCGATTAATGCGGTTCTTAACTCATCGAACCACTTCGAGCACGATCTATATCATTCATTGCATCTCTCATCTCTTCCAGGCGATGCATCTAGAGTTATAAAATGGGTACGAATCCATACCGTAAACATCATCCTCACAACACCTAATAACAAAACTTCTTATTGCAGTATAACGGATCTCTCTTTCTTGGTGATTTGAAAGCTGCCCGGTGCCTGGTGACTGTGTTCTTTTTCCATGGAGACTTTTGAAAATTTGGGATGTCATGAACGTCAACCAAGGTAATTCCGCTGAAAACTTTGGACATCATGTTCTTAAAAACAAAAGTTTATGTAACTTATGTTAAAAGCTAGAATAAAACAACCTTTTGATTCAACAGTATTTCTTAACACATTCAGAAGATGTTTTTCAGACCTTTGTTGATTTTGTTTTGTTATGTTCATGTATTGATTATCAAATTTATTGGTTCTGTTGTTTTCGTTATGTTCAGAGCATCACACTGTCTCACGAGGACTTTTCAAGTCTCTGAGTGAGAGAGCTCAGGTATTCCATCAGTTGGCAGGAAAGAAATGAGAAGAGAGTTGAGGAAACATCATCGAGGATTCTTGCAGAGACTGAGGCCAAGATGTAAATTGAATCATCACGCCATAATCACTACGAAACAGAAGCATATCTCCATCAAACTGGAGAAGACGAAACATATGTGGTATATTGAATCTAAATGGAAGCTTTAACAGAGAAGAATGAAATGGAATGGGGTTTTCCTTATTATCTCCGGGAGAGAAACCCTTTTGATGTATGATTTCTTTTCAAGTTTTGAAAAATCAGAAAGTTGTGTGCTATAGAAGGTTTTGTGGTTTGAGATTAGAGGCAAGCTATGTTCTATAATGTGAAAAAAACTGGTTTGTTGCTGGAAATTGGATCACCGATGTTTAAGTTGTTTGATTTTGTCTCCTTTCGATTGTGGTAGCTGAGGATGTTGTTGATAATGATTTGGAGAAAACCTGGTCATGTTCCGAATGAGGATGATAGAAATACAAGAGATTTTATAAGCTTAGTTTATCATATTCCAAAGCAACGTTAAACAAGCATGCCGACCACTACTGCGGCATCCTGAAGTTGAGTTATGACCATGAAAACCAATAAAAGCATCATCTTTGGGGTCTTTTTTTTTTGTTTTTGTTTGTTTTCTGTCAACGTCTTTTGGGGTATTTCTAAAGAGACTTTACTCGAGAACAATATTAGCATGTAACTTAACTCATGTGTCGCTTTTATTTGTTGTGTCAATGTAAAAATAAAAGGACATGGTTGTTTTTCATGAACTTTAAGTGGGTTTGCCTCAAAGTTGTCTTTGAATGAATCAATCAAGGACTACTTTCTTATGAAAATCATTCCTGTATTTATTAAAATACATTAGCACATTAATTACAACATTCAGAATTAAACACATGAATCATAAAAAATATTACACAAATCATAAAAGATGCAAATGAACTTTAAATTATTATTTTTACCTTATTCTGAATCGTATTACTCATTATGTAACAATACGTAAAGTAACCGTATGAAGTATTCTGTTCACTATAATTTGCAGCAACACTATTCTTTATTTCACTATTGACCACACCCACAAAATAAGTTCCAAAAAACATAAATGATTCTTTGAAGTTTGCCATTTATTTTTCATATCCCATCAATAACTTTGACAATGAAATCAGTCTGAAACTAAACAGTATTCTAACAAACAATGCTTCCAAAATACAGTTCATTCGGAAATAGCAAATCGTTAATACGAAAATAATATATTTGTCACCTTTTTGACTTTTTTTTCATTTTTTGCCTTCCTATTAAACTTATTACAATGATCAGTTACATTGAACAAAATATAACCAAAACATCAATCAAAAGAAACAAAGAAAGGCCAAAGAATTTATTTCCTTAGTCAACTATTGAACGTAATTAATTATGTTACAATACATAAAATAACCATAATAACCCAAAAACAAGTTAATAGTACTCCATCCGTTTCAATTTAGTCGTCGTTAAAGGTTTTTACACACAGATTAAGGAAACATTTAATTTTTCATATTTTCAAAATAAAAATACTATTACCAATACACCTAAGCACATTTCAACCAATGAAAAAATTGAAAAGCATATTAAGTTAATAAATTCTGCATTGAAATTAGAAAACGACACATATTTTGCAACGGAATTTTTTCGCTACAACGACAAATAAATCGGAACGGAGGGAGTATCAATTATTAAAATTGTCCAAAACAACTATAATAAATTAATAACTTTTACAGAGAGTTTCTCTAAACTAAAATCTGTTTCTCCACTATTTTAAAAACCCTAAAAAATAATGGGATTTGAAAACTTGATCTCATTCTCTTTTGATTGATTCCGATTGATTTAAGTATTTTATAGGGTTAAATACTTAAAACACTATAAAATCTTACAAACTCTAAATTAAACAGCAACAGCACTAAGAATTCAGTCATTTTTAGTTATATAATTGGAATTTGGTATGGACAACATTATTATACTCACACTCAACTTAACATAAACAAGATTACACAAATTATATCTTTTAGAAACTAATATTTTCCTAAATGCTTGAAAATAAATTATAATCACGTATTTATAATAAGTACATAGCCGGTTTGTAACACTATACATAAACACCGTGGTTAACATTATTCCTATCTGAACGGTTTCAAACCGATGTTAACTTAGGATACAAGTTATTAGATATTTAACAAAAGCTAAAACTCACGAGAATACAAATTTAAAGACATGAAAATTTCAAAGCACACTTAAAGTTTACTAAAAGTATATAGTTTTTCTATTGCAACATCTTTCCCTCAAGAGTTTTATCCAAAAACAAGAAATTCCAGTCAAGAAAAGAAACCTTGAAGAGAAAGAATAAAAGATGATAAACAGTGAATGTGATACATGTCCGCCGCATATTAAATAATAGAACTAAACCAATACCGTTACGTGTAATACACTGAAATTTACAGCAGATGTTTCAGTTTTTTTAATGATGTACCATCAAACCTTAAGCATACATATTATCAAAATTATACCATAAGGAAACTATAATAATTAAAAAAATCAAATAAGTAGCATCATATACCTATTTAAACGTAACTGGAATTACAAATATAATCCATAAACCATTAATCAAATTTTCAAATAAAAAAAAAACAATACAACAAATAAAGACTACTAAAATTACGATACAATGACCAGGACATGTAAAATATAGATTTCAGCTCAATATTAATAACACTGAGATCAAAGAAATAAAATTTATAAAGACACTTTGTTACGCTATACACCCCCCTCCCAATTAAACATATGATAGTTTAGTGGCACAAATCAGTAAAATACAAAATATATATTCAAATTATCCATAAACAAACCAAACTAAATTATATTACATACAATCCCGTCTCCCCTAAAATTTTTTACAATACAAAAAACAACATCGTACTCATCTCTTGGAATCCAAACTATAATACAAACCACGGCTGAAATTATATGTAAAGTATATCCCGCCCGTAGGGCGGCCCGACCCTAGTTATATCATATACAATACTAAAAGACAAAGATAAGCCTCAGATAGAACGTCAGCAAAAATAATCAACCAATCACGACATTTCGTTTCGCCATGTCATACACGAAATTGGGCAATAGTGGGCCTTTTATTTTCTTTCGTTCTGTTTTTTTGGCTCATTAATGGCCCAATGAAATTTCCCTCTTCCAGAGAGAGATATTAATCAACAAAAAAAGGCGAGAAGAGATTTCACACAATCACAGATCGAATCGAGATTGGGTTCGTTAACTCCTCTCTCTTTGTTCTTCGTTGATGATTGATTGTTCAATTTTGAGTCTTTTCATCATGTGTTTGTTAAATTTCGAGCCTTTTGGCCATGGGTTTGTTCAATTTTGAGTCTTTTCATCATGGGTTCTTCGCTTCTGATCATGTTATAGGGTTTAGTCTCTGTTTTGGTTTTAATTGGGTTTTGTTTTGTATCTTTCAGATGATTTTTTGAGCTATTCATGTCATATGTTGCAAGGTTTATCAGAAGAGTTAATCCTCCAAAGTAATTTCTCCTGAACTTTGATCTTTATTATGTTTTTTTTTTCAATTTAGACTTTTTTTTTTAATTTGATTAATATCATTTTAGGGTTGTGATTGATAACGATGTCTACAAAAACGTCACAGTCATTAAGGTAAAAACCATTTTGAAGTTTCATTTTCACACTTATTAGGTTTGGTTTTGTTGAAAAGTAAACAAAAAAAAACATTTTGATTTGTGTTTTTTTTTTTTGGTTAGGTGGATAGTGCTAATAAACATGGGATTCTTCTGGAAGTTGTTCAAGTCTTGACTGATCTTAACCTCACCATCAAGAAAGCTTATATCTCCTATGATGGTGACTGGTTAATGGATGTTTTTAATGTCACTAATCAAGATGGGAACAAAGTCACCGATGAGATCGTTCTTGATTACATCCTTAAAGTAAGCTTATATCTTCTTTTCTTATGTTCTGTTAGGTTTAATGACTTCTAATTTTTTGTGCGTATGGTTTTTGCATTCTCTTGGCCCTGATGAGTCTTCTTGCTTCAGTCCGAGATCAACCATTGGGGTTAAACAATCTGTCGACTTCACCGTCATCGAGCTAACCGGAACTGATAGACCCGGTTTATTATTTTAGCTTTGCGCTGTCCTAACCGACTTTCAATGCAATGTGGTCAACGCTGAGATCTGGACACACATAGCAAAAGCAGCTGCGGTCGTACAAGTAACCCACGAGGAAATCTTCTCTGAAGTCACTGATCCAGAGAGGTTGTCGAAGATCAGGAAGCTTCTTGATTACGTGCTACAGGTTGAAGAAGAAGCAGGAGTTCTCGTGAACGCAAAACCACTGTTTCTTCTTCACTCGACGTGGATCATACGCTTCACCAGTTGATGTTTGCAGATTGGGACTATGATGAATGAGAGAATAATGTTGATGATGAGGATAAGATTGGGAGAGTAGTTCCAGATGTGGATATCTCAAACTTGCATGGCTTTAACACCGCTTTCATCACCAAGCGTTTCCCACTCGCTCACATACCGTCGCTGCTCAGAGTGGTATAAATGCTGCACTGGAGAATATGTCTGAAGATGACTGGAGATGGCACATGTATGATACTGTCAAAAGCAGTGACTGGCTTGGTATATCTTCCTTGCGACTCCACTCTTCTCTTTTTAGTAAATAGATTTGGTTCAGTTGTGCGTGCATTGAGCAATTAGTGAGCTTCTTTACGCTTCTTATTTCTCTTTTTTTATCTTAATCAGTTGATTAATTGGTAATTCATTATAATGTTCGGATTATAGGCAAGAAGGGAGAAGGTTAATGCAGGGATTCTGCTACAGGAACTGGTCCCAGGCTGTGATAAGGTTTGTTTCTCAGATAATGACTTCTGATCAATATGCTAATTAATCTTTAGATAGGAGGAAACACATAGAAACTGTCTAATGGTTTTTGGCTTATCTATCGTGTATATGCAGGATATGGGATTTATCCTTAGAGAAAGATGAAGCAGAATTCAAAGCATATACCAAGGAACAACTGAAAAGGTTAAAACACCTTAAGTCTTTTCTTTCACCAGGTAACATCTTATTTTTATCTCTTCAGCACAGTTATATTTCATTCATGTTTGTTTGTCTGAAAACCTTGCATTTTTTTTCAACGAAAATCAGGGACAAGGACTTTAAGGAACTTCATAGGCACAACCAGAGGATGATAACCTCAACTGCTTCTAATGGTTTCAAACAATTTTGATACCATACAACATATAGAACACCCTTCCTGATCTCGGTTCCTAAGAAGATGGAGTCTCTGTAAATAGAATTAAGTGTTGTAATCTCTTGGGTTTTGTATTGTCATCTCTCTTTTCTACTGAAATTTTCTCTTTCATTGATAGCAAGTCATATGAATTGTACTCTTTCACAACTTAACGTTTGACAAATAAGTCTTGAAAATCATTCTCATCTCCACGAGTTCTATTATTTCACAACTTTTACACTTTCATCACTGGTTGATTTGCCTGCAATTGCCACAAAATGAGAAACATTTTCAAGGAAAAAAAGCCAACAATTCGTGAACCTGTCTGAGATAGAAAAATAATCACCGTCAGAACCTTCCTAATGATCATCGGTCCTCTATCAACGATTACTCGTGGGTGTTTGGATGCGGCACAACTCTGTTAGTCTACACCAAAGATAAAATCTACATTTAAAACATTGACAACAACTGAAAACTTAAAAAAAAAACTGAACAAAAGCAACATTTATATGCATGACCATTCATTATAAAAAAAGGTAATTGCATGGCCATAACAATATCATAGTGTTTTGCAAAGGTAAAGTTACGCTAAACTCGGGATGGTCGTACACTTCTTTGACAATAAGGTATGAATTCAGTTTAGTTTTGAATGCTCCTACTTTATTAACAATATATATAAACTAAAACGGCAATATAAAAGAAAGCAAAATACAAACTCAATTGGAGACTAACACAAGTAATAAAAGGAGGATATAAGCCTCGGATAGAGTGTCCACGTCGGACAAAATAATCAGTTAATAAGGACATTATATACCACTTATGATCTCTTCAAACTACCGATGTGGGATTTTGTGCCTAATACACTCCCTCGAGATGATGGTTTTCTGAGCATCAATCTTAGAATGTTTGGGCAAAGATCGATGGGCCAACTTTAGGCATAGATCGATGGATCGGATTGGATGGTGTGGATCGTGAGCTCTGATACCATGTTAAGCTAGATTAGCTTCCAACTTAAAACCAATTGGTTTTAAGTTTGAAACCCATCTAGCTTATATACCACTTATGATCTCTTTAAACTATCGATGTGGGACTTTGTCCCTAATAGACATTTCGTTTTGTTACGTCACACATGGAATTGAGCAATATTGGGCTTTTGTTTTTTATCTGTTCTGTTTTTTTTCCTGGCCCATTAAACTTGGTTTATTGCATAGTCTATGACAACAATGACCATGCGAATTTTGTGCTCCTTACTCATGCTGTGTTTAAGTTGATTGGGAAGCAAGCATCGGAATTAGTTGAGAGCTATTTTGAGTTAAATTACAAACCTATCCATCATACATCTTTGGAAATGTATTCTCATTTTTTTTTAAATTTATGTTAGGCCAGTAAGGTGTAGAAATGATCACGTAGTCCTGGTGCCTCAAGCTATGATTGATACCATTGGACAAACTCACAAGGTTGTTGTTGTCAAGGTATCAAACTACAATTTCACCGGCAAGACCCACTTTTTTCACTATCACCAAGGTACTCCGTCCTGAAGCTCCAGAACCCGAAAGCAACTTAAAAGGCAATTTGGATAAGGAATCTGAAGATGAAAGGGAAGAATCTGCAAATGAGAAGATGAAAAGGAGTTCTGATATGATAAAGTTAGAAGAGGTCAAACGTGCCAAATGTAGCTAATAATTTCTTATTACTGATTTTGTTTTATTAAAGACTATGCTTTGTTTCTTTCATTTTCAGACTCTGTCTTTGCAGCATTTAAACCATCTTGGTACTAGTCTCTTTTGGTCATACGTATATTTTACTTATTTCTTATTCTATGTTGTTTTGATAATTATAGTGTTGTTAAATCTGTTAGTTTTTTAAAGTGTTGTTAAGTCTGATGCATGTGTTCTCCTTTTCTTTTTTTTTTGGGAATTATGCCAAAAAGTCACTCAAAAACAAGTTTCATGTCTCTTTGCCATAAAAACCATCTTAAACTTGTCCCTATAGTATAAATTTTTTCATAATCCCAATACTAACCCTGATTAATTTAATTTTAAAATTGTTAAGAAATTAAAAATGTTATTTAAAAATGGAATTTAAATATAATCAAGCCTTAATTTAAAAAAAACACGTTTTTTTTAAAAAATTGTGTTTGCAGAAAAATTAAAAAAAGGAAGGGAGTGAATTAAAATAAAAGGGATCAATTAAGAACCCTAACTCCCTTAGCTCCTTGTTTTCTCCGCCTCTCTCTCTCTCTCTCGAGTTTTTTCCTCGTCGCCGACGTCGTTTCGGTGAGAAGGAGTCGAAGGTGACGGTCAATCTACG
>JABAYD010088561.1:0-14431 GCA_014822095.1 Diplotaxis tenuifolia | reverse complement strand
AGGAGAGGAGAGGAGAGGATCGAGAACTCATCACTATGAGCATCGTCGTCGTTGCCAAGGGATTTGTTGGCGTCGCTTGAGAATCTCTCAGTTTCCTCTTCCCAAATGGCTATGGCTGCGGCTGCTCTGGCTTCCCCCTCCCTCATCCCCTCTTCTCTCTGCTTCTCCGCCGATGGTCCTCCTCCGTTCCTCTCTTCTTCTTCTTCTTCTTCTTCTAGTTTCTCAGTGTGCGGTACCAATCAGAAGAGCTTCTTATCCTCCGTATCATCTCCGTGGCCTAGTAATCACAATCGACGACGAAGGGGATTCTCTCGCCGGCCTTCGGTAATCGTGTTTGCTGCTTCAGGAGACTACTACGCTACTCTCGGTGTGCCTAAATCCGCCAACATCAAGGAGATTAAATCCGCCTATCGCCGCCTCGCCCGTCAGGTACACCTTTCGATTAATTAGCTTAGCATTTCCATTGGTGATGAGTGAGTAATGGTTCCGCGACGATACATACATAGATAGATAGATATTAGTATTTTTATTAATCTATCAAGATGACTCCGAATCTACTTAACCATTTATTATTGAGCTATGTCCATGGAGCTGATTATTATGTACTCCCTCCCTCCCTCCCTCCCTATGTGTAGTATCATCCCGATGTCAACAAGGAACCTGGAGCAACCGACAAGTTCAAGGAAATCAGTGCTGCCTATGAGGTCCGTATGCTAACAGTCCCATTCTCTTCTGCTAACACTGAGATTTTTTTATTTTTTATTTATTTCACTTGTTACGCCTTGCCTTGCATCATACATTTTTCTTCCTTTTATTTTTAAACCTTTGCGATTAGACTTTGAAATATGTAACGTGAGTTCTCAGCTGCCTTACTTAACTACCAATACTGCCAGGTGCTATCAGATGAGCAAAAGAGAGCACTCTATGATCAATATGGTGAAGCCGGACTCAAGAGTTCTGTTGGTGGATCTTCCGCTACTTACACGGTATTACCCCATTTCCATTTCAGTCTGTGCTTAACAACGTTGCTCTCTTGCTAATGCACTCACTAATTGTTTAAAACCTGATTTGATTTCGACATGTGCATTGCGTCCTCTCCGCGCAGCAGACAAATCCCTTTGACCTTTTCGAGACTTTCTTTGGTGCGAGCATGGGCGGATTCCCTGGGATGGACCAAGCTGACTTTGGAAGAACCCGCCGTAGTAGGATTACCAAAGGTGAAGATTTACGGTGAGTTTTTTCCCCAAGGATTCTTCTTTCTTAGGGTTTGATTCGTTATGCAGTGGTGGGTTGTGTCTGCATGTCACATTCCCCTTAGCCTCTTCCTGACCTGCATTAGCTTTAATAACTCCGAAAACTGAATCAACTACTTTTTTTTTTTTGTTTGCTTCCTTTGCGTTTTAGGTATGACATCACCTTACAACTGTCGGAGGCGATTTTTGGATCTGAGAAAGAATTTGATCTAACGCATCTGGAGACATGCGCAGCTTGTGCTGGCACTGGTGCAAAAGCAGGATCTAAGATGAGAATATGCTCCACTTGTGGTGGGCGGGGTCAAGTTATGAGAACTGAGCAAACACCATTCGGCTTGTTTTCACAGGTCCTTGCAGTTGATTTTTTTCTTTCCTTTCTGTCCCTTGTCGTTAAATAATTCCAGTGTGATGACGAAATTTCATCTGTTTGGAGCATCAGAATTCATGTTAATATAAAATTCACTCGTAATAGTCTATTTCTGACTTCATAGAAAGTGCAGAAGCGAAAATTCGTGCCGAATTTGGCTTAAATGGTTTTCATTGATTGTGGAAGTTATTATTATTATCTTTTTGCTGGCAACACCACCCTTCGCCCCATAAAACTGAGCTTATTAACACGTTTCTCTTTCATCAAAGGTTTCTGTATGTCCAAACTGTGGCGGAGATGGTGAGGTAATTTCTGAAAATTGCCGGAAATGCTCTGGAGAAGGACGGTTGCGTATAAAAAAAAGCATCAAGGTCAAAATTCCTCCAGGTGTTAGTGCAGGTAGCATCCTTAGAGTTGCTGGGGAAGGTGATTCTGGTCCCAGAGGGTATGCACTGCTTGTTGATTACCAGTTAGAAAAATAATTCTTTCATGGTTCTGATTCTGGTAACTGTTTTTTTTTTATATTCAATTAGTGGACCTCCAGGAGATTTGTATGTATATCTTGATGTTGAAGATGTCCGTGGAATTCAAAGGGATGGCATAAACCTTTTATCTACCCTTTCCATCAGTTATCTTGATGCTATACTGGGTGCGGTTGTTAAGGTAATATAGTTATTTGTAAGAGACATCCAATAAGTACACCTTGCAGATGAGTTGACATCCTCAGAATTTTGATCATCATTCATCTTATGACCTAACCCAAGACATCTTTTTAGGTGAAAACAGTAGAAGGAGACACTGAACTGCAGATACCTCCGGGTACTCAACCTGGTGATGTGCTGGTCCTGGCAAAGAGAGGAGCACCAAAACTGAATAGACCGTCTATCCGCGGTGACCACTTGTTTACGGTCAAAGTTACTATACCAAATCAAATAAGGTTTTACCTTGTAAACTTGTCTTGGTGCTAGTTCAACTAAACCAGGCAAAGGTTTAAGAGTCTGCTGATGCCTTTGTCTTTTGTAATTCGTTTATTTTGATCCTACGAACAGTGCTGGAGAGCGGGAGTTGCTGGAGGAACTTGCTTATCTGAGTGATACGTCTAGCAACCGGCTGCGAACTCGTGCTAAGCCTCAGCAATCCACTAGTAAGCCGTCAATTTCTTGAACTCAGGAAAATCTGCAACTCGTAGGACTCTTTTGTTTTAAAGTTAGTATTGATGGGGTACTCTTGTGATCTTGTATGCCTCTAACATCGATGTGAGACTTTGATATACTCACACGCTGATGGATCAACTCATCTGTATACCGCTTTTTTTTTGCAGCTCTAAGCAGTGCACCCAGTAGCTCCGACAATAGGACGGATGAAGTTACAGAGAAAAGACAAGAACCTGAGCAAGAAAACGACTTGTGGAAAAACATTAAAGATTTTGCAGGGTAAATTAAATAAGAAAAGATCGGGTTGATTTCGCTTCCTTTGCAGTTTTTGTTGAGTTGTTGAATCTGAAGCACATGTTGTCATGTTCTCAGCACACAGTTATGATTCATTTTTGTTGTTGTTGTTGTAGATCGGTCGCAAATGGAGCTCTGAAATGGCTGAGAGATAACCTCTAGGGATCCTTGTTCAACTAACAGGACCTGCTTTAAAAGGTGTTCTCGGCTGCACTCACGGTACCAATGGGAAATGTTGATTGTTTCATTTGTTGATGTGAGGATCTTTTTGCCGAGAGCTCTTTTATTCTTTTGAGTTTGGTGGGTGTTAATTACAAGTCATTATTATTTGATGCGTAAGAAGAGGGCGATTCTGCTCTAACTACCTCCACTCCTTTTTTTATTAGTACAAACACAACCGGTTGTTCACGTTGGTTTTGTGTTTCTGGTTAAAAAAAAAGGCAGTCAGAGAACTGTAATTTTTATTCTCGACCGTTCTAATCTTGTGCCAGTGAGGAAAAATGAGGTTGTGGAAACGCTCTCTCAGAGTCTCTTGAGGGGAGTTACTTGTCAAACATTTGTTGTTGATGGAGTCTGAGTGATTAAACTGATGCAAGGGTTCAAGAGGGGTTAATAGAATTTGTGTGGGGATTGCAAACCTCTGATCTTATTCCCTCTCTCTCTCGCATACATTTAATACCAGCTCAAACTTTTCAGCACATGCCATTTCTTTTTGGACCACAGCCGAGTAAGGTGGAATCTCCATAGTGGTTAATTCCAAGAAATGCCACAAGAGGAAAAGGCTAGTAACATGATGGTTGTTACTATGGTTTGAACTTGTTTCTTCAATTCTTAGAATTTCATCTCTGTACATACATGACAAGTGTTGTTGGAATCAGGCTCTATGAGATTAACCCCTCGTGAGTGATAATTCATCTCCTCTCCAGACACCAACCCCCCAAACTCATGCATAGACAACCAAAAGTACACACTTATTTTCATCTTAAGAGCAAAAGATCAATGTAGAAGTGTAGAACATGTTGTCGACTGAGACAGATAATTCAAGTTTCTGTCTCATACGAATGCATATTTAGGATTCTTGGGGAACACCGTTGTACTCTCTCACTGTTTCGTTTTAATGCATAAGTACTCAGCTACCAAAGCCACTATACAAATTCCCGGGCGTTTACAACCCACCATCATGTCATAGAAGAAGGTCATCACCATACACGATGCACAAGAAGAGCCGTATGATATATAGAGACTAGAGTTGCAGAGAAATCTAGGAATTTCCTTGCAAGTGAAGTGAACAAGTGAGCGTAGTAGTTAGTGAGTGTAGAGCAGTCGAAGAAGTAAGCTTTGTACAAAATTAGAAACTTGAACTGAGAAAATTGTAAGGCTTTACCTCAAAGGGATACTTTCCAGGCCCTCATGGAGGTTTGGAAATAGTTTTCAGCTAGCAATAAACGCGCCTCCGTTAGTACCTCATTAGCTACGTCATTGCCCCCAAGCGCAAAGATGAGAGCATCTGAGTCCTCATTTACATCGTAAGTTTATTGAGGTTCAAAGTTCTTGCAACCGATGTGGGGACAAATACACGCCCCTTTGCAAACACTCCGATTACGCTTATACGTCTTCGGCCTCCAAATCAACAACAACTTTTGTCAAAGTTACATTTATGTAAAAGCGCCGTTATTAGTTTCACTTGCAACAGAAAGTAATTACTATTCAACTATGAATTTAATGCAGAATCTGGAAACTTACGGGAACATGAATTTTAACAACAAATCAAAGACGAATAAGTTTCCCATTAATGACATTACCTTCAACGTAAAGCAGCATTGAACAGTTTCAGATTAATTAGAGAGCAGTCCCCCCCCCCCCCGCCCCAATCTTATATTTGGGGAGGTCATCCTTTTGTTCAAATCTTCAGAAGTGGTAAAAAAATCTCATCTTTTATATCATCCATCGATTGGTCATCATCATCTTTTTGTAACTCGAAAGAAATCATTTGTTTTGAAGGAGGAAAAGAAAAATGCCAAACCCATTGCAGAAATCGTTGCATGGTTACATGTCAAAGATAAAAAAAGAGACAGGGAAGCTGCAACTGTCGTCGTCGAAATCATTCTCAACATCCAAGAAGTGGGTGCTTGCTGGCTGTAAGCATCCCAAGAAGCTCTCCTTCTCCTTTAAACACAGACGACGCTCCAGCAAGACCAGATTCAACGACCACCACGTGTACCAGGATCCGGGTCATGGCGCCACCTTGTCGGACATAGACCGTTTCCTTGAGGAAAACTTCAAATCCCTCTGCATCAGTGATGACGACGGGGAGGAGGATGACAAAAATAAGGAGAACAGGGAAGAGTCCTCCTCAGATGAAGACGACATTGACTACCGTCACAGATTCGAGAGGACATGGGGACCCGACTCCCCAAAACTGCCATACCCTCTGCCGCGGAGAACAGAGAGACTATCTCCACCGCCTGGATCGTGGGAGGAGGGACAGTCGTCGAGGTCCAACTCATCCAGCTTGGTGCTGCCTGAGAACTGCATAGCGGTGCTGAGATACACTGCGGAGCCTCAGGAGGATTTCAGGAAGTCGATGATGGAGTCCAAGTTAGTAGGGATAGGGGAAAGCGAGGTGGACTGGGACTTGATGGAAGAGCTTCTCTTCTGCTATCTCGATCTCAACAACAAGAAATCACACAAGTTCATACTCAGCGCATTCGTCGATCTCATCATCTCTCTCCGTGACAATGAGAAGAGGATCACCAGGAAAGGCCTCGTCAGGTCGCTCAGTACCCGCGCCGCCAGGGACAGGCTTAGGAAGAGGATGGCCTCGACCCACGCCTTTCGCAACTAACTCATGCAAACCCTCTCCTTTTTCTCTTTTTCTTGTAATTCATCAACTGAACAAAACAAAACAATAATAACTTCCTTACTTCTCACATCAGACTTTACAGTTAAAAGGGGGTAAAACTTCAGCAAGGATTGAATGAATGATCAAAAGTTTCTTTCTTTCTCATTTTTGAAGAGGCGAAAAATCTCAGGGAAGGGAGAAGACGCTCGGCTGTAACACATCATGGTGTTTGAATTAGACTATAGTTATTAATAACTTTACAAATGCAGTGATGATCTCAGTTCTGCTCTGGTTTGGAATACTTCCCCCCTCCCATCACCGACTTCTCTCTATGAAGCCGATTAGATTTTTTTTTCCGTTTTACTATCATGATGAGACTCACAGCTATAAAGAAAAAAAAACAAAAAGACTAGGAAACTGATTTGCCTAGTTCCCTCAACCTCAACATCTGATGATAATTGTATTTTGGATACCAGTATTGACTTTTTATTTTTTCACTCTTTCTCCGATTCAGATTCTTCAGAACTCGACTCTTTCTTCTTAACTGTCCCATTCTTCTTCTTCTTCTCATCCACATCTTTCTTGTCATCCTCATCTTCGCTATACTCACTCTCGTAATCATCGTCTTCCTCCTCCATACCTTCTTCTGCAATCGCACCCTCATCTGAAACCGTGTTCTTTTCAGGACCTTGATTTTCAGCGAAGTCTTCTTATCACACCCTAACCATGAGTCACACATGCAGGAGCAATTCAAGTCGTATGTACCCTCTGACAGTGCTTGAAGTTTTCCCATTACCAGTCTTGACCCACCATTAACCTTCTCAACCGCTTCTCTCACTGCATTGTTTGTTTCCTTCATCCTCTGCTTCTTTCTTTTTTTTTTTGTGATTGGAATCCAAACTGGAGTTGTATCCGCTGAATGTAAGGTTTTGTTGACATACTCTTATAATCATCCAATGCAGTTGTTGTGTTCATTAGGTGAAGTTATTTAAAGAACAAAAAGGCTCATTTTCTCTAATAACTGAGTACATATTTTGATCATTTAGAGCCCGTGCCTGCATTGCGTTCCCTTTACCAGCTTTGTAGATCCTTAAATTTTATGTTTATTTATTTCTCTCCCCTCGTCGCAGCTTTTGGAAGAGCAACAAGTTGAAGTTCCAGTCTCAAAAGAACAAGCAGAGGAAACTTACACCAAGATGGACGACACTGACAAAGCTTATGGCGCTTCTGGAGAATTTTAATCATGTATTAACGTACATATTTGATCTCCCAAAGCTCAATGTCTTCTCCTCTATGATAGTCCTTAGTGTACTGAGGGATCTGTTTGAGGTTGATTCGCTTGCCCACAAAACTCTTCTCGCCTGTTCCAATACCCACTTAACTGAATATCATTTCATACAACATTCATGCTAAGGAGCATAAAAGAGAGAGCAGCACATCTTACAAGGTCCATCTTCTTTGATGTATCTTCTGAAGCATGCGTAGCCATTGGCAACAACGTTGAGATCATCCAGGCTGAAGTTGTATCTTTTCTCCAATCCCAGATATAGTACCTAACAATTAACACATATATATGTAAAAGTGGTTGGTTGCCTTCAATCCAACTAGTTAGTACCTACCTTGTCACAACCCAAGGACATGACTCTCTTTAACATGCTGAACAAGGCTATGGTTAGATCATCGCTGTAGATCACATCTGCTGCAAAAATGAAGCTCGCACTAGTGACTTGTTCAAAGTCCTGCAAACTCCAACGATACCTGAACACAACAAAGTCAAATATATATATATATATATAAAGAAAAAGAGGAGGAGCAGGGGGTGAAGAGGATTCATTACGGTTTACTAGGATCAGCATGGGTATCTTGAACAGGCCAATCGCTCATCCAGTTGAGCTCACGAACATTTACAAGAGCTTGAGGGTGAAACAGGGATGAATTCATTTCCACGTTCCGAACACAGTTGCCAAGAATTTCGTCTCCATGATCTGTTGTTGTACAAGGGAAGGAGGAAAAGGTGGGTCACAGACTAGCAGCTATAGGTTTGAGAGGAAGGAAGAGATGTATATACCAACCAGTAAGGAAAACAGCCTTGGCCACGCGTGCAAGCAAAATACCCAGCAGCCCTGGAAAAAGGATAAGACATATCCAGTGAAAACGGAATCATCTTAGAGAAATATGTATATATTTAGGGTGTAAGTAGAAAACCTGTTCCAGCACCAAGTTCCAGGCACACCACGTCACTGAGTAGAGACATGTTATGCAACACGAAATCTGATAAGAGGAGTTGTGCTTTCCAGACCTGAAGAGCGAGGGAGTGAGTGATGAAGCTGCACAAAAAAAAAAAAAAAAAAATAAACAAAGAAGAGATGAGGTGAGATGAGATGGGACTCTCCTCTCTACTTGCCTGCAGACCAACATGAGGGAGCGTGGATGTGATAGAATGCTGAATGGTGACAGTAAACGAGCCGCGAGAAGTGAGATGGAAAGGATTACTAGTAGATCGCCTAGGAAGAACAAGGTCCCCATCTTTATCAACAGGGATAATACAATGATCGATTGGTAAATAGAAGGTGAAATGGGAAAGTAATGGGCCGATAGTGTCGGGTGGGCAACCGAGATGAATCTCGCTCATCACACGAATCTCTGAATCCTCCTCCATTCTATTCGTTTCAGATGATAGATTGTGGAGTGGTGAATGAGAAATAAATTGGAATTTGCCGATTTTTAGGGTTCTGAGGGGTGGGGATATTCAACAAAATAAAAGACCCGAAAATACAGCATCAACAAAGAAATCATTCACAGACAAAGACATGTTCCACATCGCTCTAACCACAATGCACGAGCATCACAACAAGAGAAGAAGATCAGTTTCGTGTGAGAGCTTCAACGCGAGCAGCGACCTCATCAAAATCTGGGAGTACGTTGGGCTGCCACGACGCTGTTCGACGACTCATCCTCCTTACCCCGGCCTCTCCGCTTGCTTTCTCCATCGACTCTCTCCTCATGTTCTTACTACTCTCTTCACCACGCGCATCTGGAGGCGGGTTTGCCAATCGTCTTCTCACTGATCTCGCCTTTGGTCTTCCCGGCGAATCTTTTTTTTTTTTTTTTAATAATAACAACAAAAAAATAACGTCAATTATACCATCACCTATTACTAGTGCTTGATTGCTTGCAATACTCACCAGGCTTGAGATATGACTTGGATATCTTCTCCGGAAGGCTTTCCTGTTTCTCCATTTTGGGTTTGTTATTGTAAGACGACGCAGGCATGCTAAATCTGTAGTATAGAGGTTTGCCTTCATGATGCTCCTCCTCCTGAGTACCAGAGACACTACTTTCGCTTCTTTTACTTATGGACTCGACATCCAAAGACTCTTCTCTGACATGAAGCGCAAGCCTACTTCTGTTTTCATTCGTCTTTCCAGGATTATTGGCCTTTGTTTTTGGGTTTTCAGCATGATGACTAGTAGGTGGGGGTGGTGGTGTGTAGAGCCTCTGCTCTAAAGACTTGGCATCCCATTTAATGGAGTACTCTTTGGCAATCTCCTGGAGCAGCTCCACCTTCATTTCCTTTGACGGTGGCTCCGATTTGAACCTCTCTACAAGCTGCATCCGAATAGCAACGTACAAACTAGAGGTCACTGGTTATCCTATTGTTCTATTGAGAGGAGAATGTATGTCTATATATACCTCAGTATTCACATACTGTTCGAGTGAGTTCCCGTATCTGTCAGCGAACAATGACCTCAGATCGCGAAGCTCAGGCACTTCAGAGACTCTAGCGGCCGCATACACAAGGGAGGAGATGGCTTCGCGACACTCCTCAGGGCATTTACTTTAGCACCAATACCAGTCGAGAGTTACTACCTTCCTTGGTTGCAAAAGGCAAAAAGCTTTTGATTTATTGTACCTGGAATTCTGTAAGAGAGATACATTCGATGCAACACAGACGCAGAATTGCTCCAACATCTCATAACAAGACAGCCTCCGTTTTTCCTCAATAAGCCCTTGTGCCTGCCACACACGTTAGTATGAGATTAGATCATTTCTGCATGTCACAAAACTTAAATTGACAAAGAGAAGCCACGAATTTATTGCTCATGAGTCATGACAAACAAACAAACAAAAAAGCAAATGTTTTTTTTTCAGCTGGGTTTCTATAGAAACGAGTTTTAGCCAGTCGTTGACAGCATTAACCAAAAAAAAAGAAAAAAAAAATGAGTATTTTGTGAAGGTGTTCCATGCTTTCACGTTCGGAGACGACCCATATTACGAGTCTAAAATAAAAAAGAGATTACCCTGCCATAAGCGTTGTAATCGAGGTTGTTGTTGAGAAGATCGACAATGTCCTTCTTCAAATATTTGCAAACAGAGTTTTTCTTCCTTTTCACCGTCTCCACTCTTGTTTTCGTTATCTTTACCAACGATTTGCTGATAAACCTCAAATTAGTTCAACATTACAAGAACCAAGTGTACCTATCGAAAGCAAGAAAATTAAAGAACTTACCATTTCGTATAGAACTTGGGTTTAAAAAGACCGTCCAACATTTTGAATTCTTCTTCTTGCTTGTTTTTTTTCTCAGTTTTCGTTTTGTTATTTTGCTATCTCTCTCTCTCTTTCGTGCCAGAGAAAGAGAGAGAACGAGGGAAGAAATGTAGTCTTATTGGGAGTTTATAGGCAAAGGAAAGCTTTATATATAAAAAAAAAAATAGAGGAGGGAGGAGAGAGAGGAAGGAAAAAGAAACGACATTGGCTGGGTCTAACATGAGATCTCAAGAAACGGAACTTGTTTCTCGCAAGAAAAAACCCAAGCAACCTGTGTCGAGTAGAGAGAAGGAGGTGAGGAAGAGAGAGGGATGACCAAAATAGAGAGCGCGCTTTTGGGGATCTGTAATTTACTAATACAGGCCTGCATAATGGAGAGATATAGAAGGGAACTGACCAGGGTTAGTTTCATAATTCAACTTCTTTCTCTGTTTTCTTGTTAAGGACGTTTTCTAAATATATAAGCCAAACTCCAAATTAGGGGAGTAATCCAATAATGATCACTGGCCTCTCTCCATTAGCAAGGCTCTGGAAAGTTTATTAACTTCCAAATATTTGATCATTTTGTCGAACTAGTTTAGAGGAGTATGTGATACTAAAAACCAACGATTCTTTCTTGAGCACTTTTGATTATAGGAGGAGTAACCTGTGATCACTATTTGCTGTTCTTGTACCAAAAGAAACAAAACATTTTGGATCCCAATTTGGGATTGGGTCCATAAAATCGGTTGATCGTTTATTTTTTCAGCACAAAAACCCTAACCCCTACCTGAAGCATGGAGCATGATCTGTTGCCAACAGTCAGAAGAAGAGAGATGAGAAGTTCCGAGGACATTTGTGCTTTGGCTCTGCTTGATTATAGTCTAAAAGATAAAAGAGTTTCTAGCCTTCAAGACATCTCCCTCTATTCGACTACTCTCACTTTCTTATTACACTGTGTCCTTACAAAAATAAGCTACAGATGATTGTCTACTCCACGTTTCTTCTTCTTTGTTGCCTTTGTCTATTTACAGTAAAAGATGATGATGTGATGAAAGGGGATTACGTGGCACTTGTTCTTTTGAATCTCCATAAAATAGTACTAGTATTTATTTGATTCTTCCGACAGTAAGTGGAGTGTGAATTTAGTAGCTTCACTAATTTAGTGGTAAACATGATTGTTTAAGCTTTATCGTCAAAGTATATTTAACCTTTTTCTATATATAATTAAAGCAGAACGTGAGATAATAACAGAAAAATACTAGTAATAAACAAGCGGAAACAAGTTTTGGCAGATGTAAAGGTGGCGGGAGTGGGTTGGGTGAGATCATACGAAAAGGACGGTGCCTTGCCCTCTCTCAATCTCTATCTTCTTCGACTGAAAACTATTTACAAGAAAGTGGAGAGCTTTTGTTTCACGTTTCTCATCGCCAACCAAAAAAAAAAAAGAAGGACAAAATCCCAATACGCTTTCTACTCGGAAAGTTGTATACGTAATAGACAATCAAATCCCTCGGGGAGGAGAAGGCACCGAAATCTCCTACAAAAAGATATCGATTTGCTCGACATGGATTTCTGGCCAGAGTTTATGGCGAGCAGCTGGGGAAGGGAGTTCGTCGCCGGTGGATTCGGAGGCATCGCCGGTATTATCTCCGGCTATCCCTTGGACACCCTGAGAATTCGTCAGCAACAGAGCTCCAAATCCGTATCTGCCTTCACCATTCTCCGCCGGATGCTCGCGGTCGAGGGTCCTACCTCCCTCTACAGAGGCATGGCTGCACCCTTGGCCTCCGTCACTTTTCAGGTTCTTCTTTCTTTGATTCACCTTCTTTTTTTTCTAATCACAGCATCTCATGAATATCCCATCCATCATGACTTTTTTCTTTTTGCAAAAAGAAAAAGAAAAAACTTTGATTCCACTTTCTCTTGTGCACATGTGATTTGCTCATTTTTTTCGTACTTGTGATCATGTCACAGAATGCTATGGTATTCCAGATATATGCCATACTCTCTCGCTCCTTTGATTCCTCTCTTCCCCTAGAAGAGCCTCCTTCCTACAAAGGCGTTGCTCTTGGTGGAGTTGGCACTGGCGCTGTGCAGAGCCTCTTGCTGAGCCCCGTCGAGCTCATCAAGATTCGTCTTCAGCTGCAGCAGAGCAACAGCGGCCCCATCAGGTTGGCTAAGACCATCCTTAGCAGAGAAGGGTTAAAAGGCATATACAAAGGCCTCACCATTACTGTTCTCAGAGATGCTCCAGCTCACGGCCTCTACTTCTGGACTTACGAGTACGTACGAGAAAGGCTTCATCCCGGCTGCAGGAAGAGTGGAGAAGAAACCCTCAGGACCATGCTGGTCGCAGGTGGCCTGGCTGGTGTGTCCAGCTGGGTCGTTTGCTATCCTCTTGATGTCGTCAAGACCAGGCTTCAGCAAGGAGGTCATGGGGCTTACGACGGGATTGCCGATTGTTTTCGTAAGAGCATCGCACAGGAAGGCTATGGGGTTCTCTGGCGTGGCCTTGGGACTGCAGTTGCCAGGGCCTTTGTTGTCAACGGTGCCATTTTTGCTGCTTATGAGGTTGCCTTGAGGTGTTTATTCACTCAATTGCCGTCCGCTGATGTTGTCGCCTGAGGCAGCCTTGAAGATTCGTGAAGAGTGACTCTAGTTAATAATATTGTTAGCACTAAAGTTTTAGTTGGGATTTGGATTGCATGGTCATACAAATCTGACTCGCTTTATAGATCAGGCAGAAACTTGGTCTGTGATAAATAGTTGAGCACAAAGAAGTTGGAAAACCGATAGAAAACAGATGAAATGAAAACAATCTTTTTGCTCTATGCATTTCTATTTTGCCTTGTTTGCTAAAATAAGAGTGCCATGGATTTCCTCCAAAATGTTCTCATAGGTTCCTCGCTCTCCTAGACACGGCCACTAATGCTGACTTGGTTGCTTTAGGATGAATTTTGATGTTTAAAGAATTGGTGCAACAGTCTGTGAACGGCTCCGTAACCTTTGGTGGAATAAATGAGCTGGACGGAAGAGAATGAGATGTTCTTCTTTTCGACGGATCATTGGAGTATCGAGCATCTACCAGTAAAATAGCTGGCATAGTCCTTCGCATGGCTTATTGCTCTACCTGAAAAACAAAAGCAGGGATGAATTGTTTGAGTCGAATCATCAATAATTAAAACACTTCACAGATAATTGGAACTACAAAACTCACCAAGTGATTGGTTTACTGCTTTCATACACAGATTCAGATAGTATTCTTTCGCTCTCCGTTTGCAGCTTTTTAATATGCCAAACTCTGCTTGAACATCTCCACTGTAGTAAGAACAACAAAAGTTAAACCCAATTGGCCTATTCTATCAAAGTTGGATTTCTCTTTATACACATAAAACCCGACCCTTGTCTTCGATAATTTCCTTCTCAGTAAGTCAGTATTGGTTCCTTAACAAAAGTTTGTTCTCTATTAATTAGGAAGTCATTCAAGAAAAACATTTTCTATGTTTTCTTTACTTATTCTTTGTAGGAGTATTATTTTAGTTATATTTGTTGTTTTATTATTCAACCTATGTTATATGTATTGTTTCAATTTATAAACAAAACAGTAGTAAAGAAAAAAAAAGTGTTTGTTTCTCTAATGTGTTAAATAAAGGTGGAGTCCTACTTCAGTGACAGCAATCTACCCACCAGATATTGCTACACTTCACTCTCGTCTATGAGTAGTTTGTTAGGTAAGCGGTTTTGGGATGGGTTTTTAGCATAGTGTCATACACTTGTATGCTACTCCAATACTTTGACAAAAAGAAGATAAAAAAAAAAAAACTTGAAACAGGAGGTAGTGTTTTTAAATCCATACCTTATATTAAATACGACAATGAAACTTGTTTGGAAGAGAAATTGACCCTTTCCATCATTAGTTTATCAGACAACCGGAGTCAGAAGTGATTTCCCAGCAAATGCGCTTCCAAGTTACTCACCACAAGATCGGCC
>JABAYD010088371.1:0-17460 GCA_014822095.1 Diplotaxis tenuifolia | reverse complement strand
GTTAATAAAGATTTACTAACCTTTACAAGTTAAAAAATTACTATTCTGCTTCATAAAAGTATACAATACCTACAACAATAACATAAAAATTATTTTTCACCAAAAAATATGTAATCCAAATGATTGAAAATATGTATTCATGTTTGTGTCATTTTCCATGAAAAAATTCTTTTTTCTAGAGAAAACTATGCAAAAATTACTGAAGAAGCAAAATATATCATATCATCCAATGTTATTTTGAAAAACAAATAGTAATCATCATATTATACAAATTATCGAATACTTTGATCTGAAAATTTTGCTTACGAACCCATAAACGTTAACATTAACAATAAAAAATAAATCATTTATTATTTATACAACAACAATTATAATTCACAAAATTAAATAAATTGGAAACAAATAAGATTTATGGAACATATTAAATGTCCAAAACAAGAGAATTGCTTGACAAAAATCTATTAGTAACGCTACTTATCGTAATTAAAACAAACAACCATCCATCAGACTTCGAGACATAGAAATCTTGTCTCAACCACGACATAAACAAACTGACTTCAAACAATCCTAAATACTACAAATAATAACACAAAATTTTAAATTTGAATAAAAAAAAATACATACTAACCCGGCGCGCACACCACTAGTCAATTTTAATAAAAAAAAAGATTGAGAAGGGCCAATAAAAGATTAAACTATAGCAATTTTGGGCCTAATTTAACTCTAGAGCAATTGTGATATGATTGTGTAAACGTATGTAGAATGGTTGAAACTGATGTGAATCTAACCTAAAGTATACGTAAGACGGTAAGAGTCAACATGAACGTGTATTTTACTTCACGATCTGGTTAGCTCTTCCACGTAATAGCCTCCAGCTCATAAATGCCAAAACCGTTCGAAGACTCCAAGTTTTCGCTGATCATGCATATATATACATACACATACACTTATGCATGGCAATCTTTTCTTAAAGAATATTATTCTTCTGTTGTCAAAAAAAAAAAAGAATATTATTCTTCTAAAGAGTTTTTCATGATGAATACGTCAAGTATACATTTGCATTTTCTCTTGGTACTCTTACTCTGTTGTGCCTTTTCTTGAAGCATCTTAATGACAAATGAAATTTTTTCTGGAGATGATGCGTGTCATCCTGACCAGATCAGAGCTATTGAGCAGTTCCAGAGTGAGTTTGATTCCCACACTTGCAACGGCAGCGCCTTCGATGACTTTTACAACTGTGATTACACGTCTGGTGCTATCATAGAGCTAGTAGTCTCAAGTGGCTGTCTCAAAGGAAGTTTGAAGCCCAACAGTAGCCTCTTCAAGCTGCATCATCTTCGTCGCCTTACTATCTCTAACAACAACTTCAAGTCTTCTTCACTCCCTTCTGGATTGAGCAGTCTCAACAAATTAGAGGTGTTGAGTCTTTCCTCTAATGGCTTCATAGGTCAACTCTCTTTCTCATTTAGTAACTTAACCCAGCTTTCCGAATTGGACCTTTCCAATAACGAGTTCACCGGTGGTTTCCCACTTATACAGAATCTGAGTAGACTCTCCTATTTAGACCTTTCCTCTAACCATTTGTCTGGAATTTTGAGTCCGAGCCTATTCGAGTTGCATCAGCTTGTTGAACTTGATCTCTCTAACAACAACTTAGTTTCATCCTCAGTTCCTTCTAAATTTGGCAATCTCAACAGATTAGAGTTGTTGAATCTTTCCAGCAATGGTTTCCAAGGTCAGCTTCCGTCATTTAGTAACCTAAGTCGGCTTAACTGCCTCTGCCTTCAACATAACGAGTTCACTGGTATCAAAGAGCCTATCCTCCAGGATCTCGACCTGTCTTTCCAAAACATAAGCTACCCAATTGACATAAACATCTTTTCCTCTCTCGAAAATTTGGTGACACTTGTTCTTTCAGGGAACAGTATATCGCCAGCTAGTTTTAGTTCAGATTTAGTCCTCCCTTTGACCATAGGGAAGTTGGATTTGTCAGGCTGCGACATCCATCAGTTCCCAAATTTCTTCAAAAACCTTCATGACTTGCAGGAAGTGGACATCTCCAAAAACAAAATCAAAGGGAAGATCCCTGAGTGGTTTTGGAATCTTCCTTCTTTGAACTTCGTGATTCTTGCTAATAACTCATTCACAGGATTTGAAGGTTCAGCAGATGTGTTAGTGAATTCGTCGGTTACGCTTTTAGAGTTGGATTTAAACAATTTTGAAGGAACACTTCCTACTCCACCACACTCTCTCATACAATTATCTACATGGAACAATGCATTCACGGGGAGGATACCTCTTGCAATCTGCAACCGAAGATATCTTACTCTTCTTGATCTCTCCTACAACAACAATTCCTCGATGCCTGCGTAATTTTCAAAGCTCTCTCACTGTTTTGAATCTTCGGAAAAACAACTTGGAGGGAAGTCTTCCAGACATGTGCAATAATGGTTCCTTGCTTCAGACAATTGATGTTGGCTACAATCAGCTAACAAGAAAACTTCCAAAGTCTCTTCTCAGCTGCTCCTCTCTAAGGTTTCTAAACGTTGAGAACAACAAAATCAAAAGACGCGTTTCCTTTCTGGCTCAAGGCGTTACCAAACTTGCAAGTTCTTATCCTCAGTTCAAACAAGGTTCTTTCACGTTTCGCGGGCTGCATGTACTTGAAATATCATACAACAACTTTACTGGAAGCTTGCCCTCAAATTATTTTGATAACTGGCAAACATCGTTATCCAAGAAAGATGAAGATGGGAATATGTATATGGGAGACTACAAGCATACTATGTATTCCTATGATTTGGATTTGAAATACAAAGGTCTACCCATGGAGCAAGAGAGTGTCCTCAACTTATCCAACAATGCCTTCACAGGTCATATTCCTCTGTCTTTGGCTAATGTTACCGAGCTTGAGTCACTTGATCTATCAAACAACCAACTCTCAGGGACCATTCCCAAAGAACTCGAGAGACTCACGTTTTTGGCGTACATAAGTGTTGCTCATAACCAACTCAAGGGTGAAATACCACAAGGAACACAGATCACTGGTCAACCTAAATCCTCCTTCGAAGGGAATTCAGGTCTTTGTGGTCTTCCTCTCGAACAAAGTTGTTTCGGGACTGGGACTAACGCACCACCAATGCAACAACCAGAGGAAGAAAAAGAAGACGAAGAGGTCTTGAACTGGAAAGGAGTGGCAATAGGGTATGGGACTGGACTGTTGCTTGGATTGTCAATAGCACAAGTCATTGCTTCATACAAACCGGAGTGGCTTGTCAGGATAACTGATCTGAACAAGCGCAGAACCCGTTAGGATCAATCCGTTATTGGTCTAACAGTGCACCAGTTACTTGGGATACTTTTCTTTGTATGTTTGCCAAAAGCTTTGTTCTGTTTCCTTTTCCATAATGTAAGAAAGCTAAAACTACTGAAGTCATATTTATAGATATAACTAGTTTTCTTTGATGTATCTCTTTGCCATAACAGACACACACTTCAATTTCGCAGTGGTGGATAGCTCATGTATACATATTACATTGTCTTGCATTATATACTTGCATTCTCGGAGAGATGGTCTATCTGTGTAATGCACCTCCGCGTAAATATTAGTCATGGATCCTTCCATAGACCTAAGAGAAACAAAGCCAAGAGATGTATCGTAAGATTTTTTTGTCTTGTGACAATAAGAATCAAAAGCTAACAAGAACTAAAGCAGAGTTGGTCTTTTCAACGTAAAAATTTACATTAAACCAAATTTACTGTTACAAAAAAAAACACAGACTCAAAAACCTTAGTACTGTATTACACTCTGATCTCAAATTACACCGAGATGCCTCCACTGCCTGTAACCTCATCCGGAGGACTAATCGTGATCCAAAGCAACGAGACAGTAATCGACACAAGCCCCGACCAAACATAAACAATCGTTGGAACCTTCCCTCTCCTCCCCATCAACCCTTTACAAAAAGGATACATATGTGTCAACACCCACATGCTAAAGAACACCCCTCCAAACAACTTGTTCCACTGTGGAATCACACTGTATATCGTCCTCGAAGCTCCGATCACAATCGCAACAAGGTTCACTACAATGATCGTAAGCGGCATGATGAACAGCCCCGTCCATTTCACAATGTAGAGATCCGCAAATGCATCGTCCTCGTCTTCTCCCGAAGCTTTCGACGTGAGTGTAAAGGAGATTTCGATTCCGGCTATTACTTTGAGCACACCTTGAACAACCGCTGCGAGATGAGCGCTCGAGCCACCGATGAGCCAAAACTGTTCGTTTCTCCACCATTCTTCGAGCCCTATCCCTGACCATTTGACTTCTAGGAGGGAGATTAGGGTTAAGGTGACGGTGATGCAGAGGAGGTAAGAGAGGAAGTGAACGTCGAGGCTCTGGACGATGAATTTTCCGGAGAAGAGACAGAGAGCTGGGAGGAAGCAGTAGACGACCAAGAAGATTGAGGTGAATGGGTAGATACCGACGTTGAGGTAAGCGACTCTCTGGAGAAACTTGAGCCGTTTGGTTGCGAAAATCGCGTTGTTTTTCGAGAAGAAGATCTCTACGGAGCCGGTGGCCCAACGTAGGACTTGGTGGAGACGGTCAGTGAGGTTGATGGGAGCTGTCCCGCGGAAGGCGTCACGTTTTGTGATGCAGTAAACGGACCGCCATCCGCGGTTATGCATACGGTAGCCCGTCACCACGTCTTCGGTGACGGACCCGTAAATCCATCCGATTCTATCTCCCCATTCCGTGTTGTCTTCATACCTAAAAGCCAAGTTTAAAACCATTATTAGAAATATATTGGACGAGAAGATGTGTATCTTGCGGAACAAGATTATAAAAACCCGGGAAAATTTTGAAAAAAATAAATAGAAAGACTTGAAGAACAAGTAAATATAAGTTGTTTTGAAACCTTACCAGCATGAAATGACAGCGATGGCTTCAGCTACGGTTGGAGCATCAAGGGGAGGACGTGGCAAGAGCAAAGCACCAGGTGGTCTTCCGTTTTGAACTGACATGTGATCTGCTAGAGGCCTTCCTTGGTACTCTGCGACCTGAATAGTATCTGTGAAGATGGTCGAGTTACCAAACTTTTTGGGAAGTCCAAGATCTGGATCATCGGTAAGAGGCTGTGTATCTGACTCTAAATCAGATGATTCGGAGATTCGTGACGCTTGTGACTGAGTCCTGACATGCATAGGCATAGCCGGGGCCTTTTCTTGACCAAACATGCCGTTGTACTCATTGGCTCTTGGTGGGTTGAATCCATAGAGAGCGTATCTTCGGAACATACATCCTGTTCCGACGTAGACCGGACCTTGTAACCCATCTAGTGCTCTCATGTTGCCTGTTTCAAAACCCCAAAATATGGTTAGCTTGTGATACAAGCATTAATTACAATTATGTTTTAATTCAAGAACTCACTCACCGTCGAAGAAGACAGTATTGTGATTTGCATATCGATCTGATGGGTCAATTCCTTCAAACCTTTGTGGAAACTGAATGTAACATATTCTATCACCACCTCGGTCCATCATGAAACACATTCCTTCTTTAATAGCTTTGGAGTTGTAGACGTAATGATCACAATCCAAATTGAGGATAAAGGCGCCATTGGATAATATTGCTGAAGCTCTAACCATACCATTCATAGCACCAGCTTTCTTGTTATGGTCAAAACCTGGACGTTTCTCACGTGATACATACGCAAACATCGGTATTCGGATATCGATCCCTGTGAAATCCAGCGCCCCTTCGTCCGGTCCGCCCATCACCGGTTCAAGCTCAGGCACTTTACTCATAATCTACAAGTAAGGATTCAAGTTTAGTAAGGTTTCTTGGTTTTGATTCAAACAGATGTTCATATACCTGTAAGATTCCGGCATGGTCTCCTTTAGAATGATCAGGTTTAGGTTCAAACCATGTTCCTGGCCAATGTGTACCATCAGCCATCCACGTTGCTTTTACAACCTCAACACCATCAGGTGGCAATACACCTCCGTTTTTCTCTTTTGCGATGCGTTTCTCCTTGAGCTCTTCTCTCAAGTTGAACTGCTCAGCTCGTTTCTTGATCTGTTCCGGAAGACCATTGATCCTGACCTTGAATTCATCGTACTCACGCTTGATCCAACGACGGTCTTTAACGAAATCTTGCTTCTTCTTGTTTTTGGTTGGATCTTTCTTGATGCTGAAGTAACTATCAGGGTTTCTCGGTTCTATGTCATGTTTTCTACAAAACGGCACCCAATACTGCAAAAGAAAATGTGTCAGAAGTAGCCAAGAGGCAGAGGAAGAGAAAGTGAAAATGAAACCTCGGCGAATTTAACAGCTTCAGCCATGGCTTCAAAGGTGAGAATGGCACCACCATCATCTGAAATGTAAGCCGAAAGCTTCTCTATTGGATAATCCACGGCGAGGATGGAGAGAAGAGTGTTTGCCGTAACTAGAGGCGGTTCCTTTTCCGGGTCAGCCGTGGAGACAAAGACATCAACACCGGGAAGATCAGAGCGACCTGTAGGGTTTGATGGAGAAGGCTGCTCAAACTTGTCATGCAAGGTATCTAGATCAGTTGCTCTGTTTATAGGGTTTAGCTTTGGGAGAATGTCGA
Source organism: Diplotaxis tenuifolia (assembly GCA_014822095.1). Classification (NCBI taxonomy): domain Eukaryota; kingdom Viridiplantae; phylum Streptophyta; class Magnoliopsida; order Brassicales; family Brassicaceae; genus Diplotaxis; species Diplotaxis tenuifolia. Next base: position 10,846 of record JABAYD010088371.1, on the reverse strand, counting down.
GAATCCACGAGAAAGCGAACCAAATCTCGCACACTATAGATAGTCCCCATAGCCACATTGCATCTTCGTTAGGATTCGCAACACGCCACCATAGGAAGAAGAATAGAATCACAAGACGAAGCACGATTAGTAACCTGAAGCACAAGCAAGTGAAACATTAACCCAAAATTTAAGAGATAATTTACATAAGTATAGCTCCAATTTTTATTTTAAAAATATTGTTTATTAAAAGTTTTACTAAATTATTTAAAAAATCTTGAAGGGGTTTAAATGTGAAGAACTAAACCTGTAGGGACTTAGAACTTTGGCAGGGATCTTTACTTTTCTTGTGAGAGGCTTCCATGGTTTGTCTAAAAAATCTGACATGCTAACACCACCTTCACCGTTATCATCATTCTCCGGCCAAAAAGCGTTTCCTATTCCATATTTTCCTTTATTAGTTTCAAACAACCATCTGTTATGATCAAAGTCACCCGTCTGGCTCCTCAGCAACATTGACTTGTTATTAGATTTCATCACTGATAACCTCCTCTCCATCTTATTCCCCATCTTTGAGGAGTTTGCGTCAGGTTTAGAACGTGAGGTTGAGGCAGAGGAAGAGCCAGCAGGTTGGTTGTCAGGTGTGGGAGGCATGAGGACTGTGTAGTCAATGTAATCATTTTGGCCGCCGGAGGAGTAATCGCCATGGACGTCCATGTCATAGTCTCGAGAGAGGCTAAAGGTGCGGCCGCTGGACGTCCGGCGAGTAAACTTGACGGTTTGAGGCGGGAGGGTTATGGAAGAGGAGGGTTGTGAATTTAAGGTGGTTTTGGGTGGACTTGAATCCTTTACTATAATGGCATGTTCTGATTTGGCACTATTGGTTTCTTGAGCTCATTCTTTCTTTTTGACATAACCTTGATTTAGGAGAAATTGGTATGTCCTAAGGGTTGATAAGATTCTTTTCTATTCTAAGGAAAAACTGAAAATCTATCTACTCTGATATCTCCTGTCTTTATGCTGTACCTCTCTTTCTTACAATAGAACCCTAAATCATGCTAACAAACAAGCAAGTGAACTTTAGAGGTTACTGACATTAGAGCTCAAGCTCAAGGACAAGACCGGTCAGACCAAACAGAGTTTCAGTTCATGTCAACCGTGCGGATTATGCTATACTATTATAGAAATTCACATAAGTAAAAAAGAAAAGACCAAAGCAAACACAAGCGTTCAAATTAGGTCCAAGGAAAATGGTTCGCAAGAATCAGTTTCATACATATATATAAGACCTATACAAAACCAATTTCAAGAAGTACGAATCTAAGCAGAGAAGAAACATAGCCATGAGAATTTTTAAACCACAAAAAAGGAAAAGAAAAGAGAGTAGCACAACAAACTGAATGAGGATGGTTCTCGGAAATCAGAAATGTTCCCAGACTTATTATTTGCCGCAGTTGAAGCCACCGCAGACAGAGAGGACGATGATGAGGATCAAGGCAATGATGATTGCAAGAACAATGAGCTTTATCTTCATGTTCTGAAACCACATCTTTCTTCTCATTTGAGTTCCTTGTGTTCTGAAGTCTTGCGCCTGTTAACACAGTTTTTTTTTTAGTTCAAGACAAAAAGAGTAAGAAAGATAGAGAGTTGTGTGTATAGACGTGGAACCATTTGGTTAAGAGAGCTTACTAACCTGTGAGCGAAGGTTTTCAGTTTTGTCCACCAAAAGTTCGATTTTCTCACCACGGTCAAGAACCTGCAAGTGAAAGAGTTCCACAATGTACAAACAGTTTCAACAATAGGTTAGAAACATAAAACTTATACAGGTAAAGAAAGAGGGTGAGAAGCAAACCTTCTCGATGTTTTCCATCATGACACCTTTAACTTCAGAAACTTGAGCTTTAACCTTAGCAAGCTTGCTAATCTCGTCAGGATGATCCATACAATACTGCATGTGCTCTTTCAGCTTCGACCTTCATAGCACCCCAAAAGAAGCAAAACGATGAATAATTGAACTTTTTCAATATCAATCAAAAAGAGATCATCAAAATATAAAGTACCCAAATTCCTTATTCAAGCTATTGGCTTGAGCAGTAGCGGCTTTTCCACCACCATATCTCTTGTTGAAATCTTCTTTGACACGCTCCAAGAAAGCCATAGGAATCTGCCTCCCAGCAGAATCAACAGCAACAACACAATAAGCTACACAACAAAAACCAAAAAAGGTTAAACCTTTATATCCATAATGAGAGATAAACCTAAAAGACAAGAACACACATCAACACCACCAGAAACCCAATCACCAAAACCCCCATAAAAACGAAAACTTTAACCCACAGAACCACAGATCCAGAACAAGACTTGTTCTTTTCAGTTATAGATCCAAAAGAACAGATCTAAAATGCTAACATCAAAGCCAAACAAGCTATGCTTAATCATCAAAAAACACCAGATCGGGACTTACTGAATCCATTTTCAACCAAGTAATTGAAGGTATGGCCATCGCAGTTGTAGGTGAACTTGTTGTTGGAGGAAGGGAGCTTTTGGAGGCACTGTGCAGCGATGGATGTGAAGTTGCCTTTGAAATCGGTGAACTCCACGAGGATCACCGTCCCTCTAGCCACGAAACTGTAGATCAACGATTGTTGCGGTTGCGCCATTTTTTTGTGTGTTCTCTCTGTTGAAAAACTAAACGACGCTGTTTCGATGGGTTTTATTCGACTGATCAGAGAGTTTGTTATTATACTATCGGCGTGAAGAAAGGTAAGAGAAGATCTAGAAACGCTGAAACGCGTAGAGAGAGAATCGATGACTAATGAAAATGAGAAGAAGACGGTGAAATGAATTTAAGGACTAAAGAAGTAAATTGAGGACACCATTGTCAACTTTGTGATTAAGAACATTAAATGAGGGACTAAATAGCAAATTTAGATATTTTATAATTAACATGTGTGTTCGTTCTCATAAAAGTTGGTGATGTTGGTATTTGATGGGTTTTCAACTTTCAACGTTTATCCTAGCGACATTTAGTTGAATTGGATGATTAAAATATATTTTATTTCGTTATAAACAAGTGTTTTATCTATAGGTTTTTATGGTTGGGTTTGGTAAAAAGTTAAGATGTTGTAAGTTTGTGTATCTGTACAAAAAAACTTTTTTTAGATGATTTCGAGTTATTTGGATACGATAACTTACTTGCATGTTTTATGAGAAGTTTGAAAATGTCTGAGTCACCCTAAACTCTACTACATGCAACCATGTCTGCCTCCTCTTTACTCAAGTATATTCCTCATTTAGACTTGCAAGTTTTTTTTTGGGGGGTCAAATACTACTTGCCAGTTTATTAATATATTTTTGCCAACATATAAGTTTATTAGGATACCTGAATGTACATCCACACCTTAAACTCTCTTAGAGTAAGTGATATTCACATATAATAAGTGATTTTCCAACTGCAATATTTTTTTTTTGTTCTCCACAGAAAAACAAACAACAAAATGTATGGCTTCAGTCGCTGGTTGAGAGGAATGGACCAGCGAACACTACTCGTTAGTGCATCAGAAGGTAGCAAGATTCTATCCCTAGACAGAAAGGACAAAAAAAAAGTAAGGGTAGAGGAGGCTCAACCTCAAGATCACTCAGAAGAAAGAAAGCGAAAAAAAATGGGGCGAGAGAGGCTCGAACTCTCGACCTCAGGATCACTCAATAGCTATGAGACCTACGCGCTAGCCAACTGCGCCACCGCCCCTGTTGTTGATGAATGACATTTATCTTTAATTCTCTCTTTTAGTTGCCAGCTGAGGAACAACAGAACTTCCAGAAGAACATATTTTATACATACAAGATCCCCCCCACCACCACGTTTTAAAAATACAAAATACTAAAGACATAAGCTGGTCAAAGAAGGATAAAAGACTCCGGCAAACATTCGTTCTGCTTCTTTATTCAAACAACTATTATAAAACTGAAGAAAGAGATAAACAAAGACCAGATTCTCTCCAAGGAGAACTATTAGTGCTGAGATAAAATATTTGGAGTGGGAGGGTTTTCTTAGTGGTTGAACACATCATAACATTTTCTAACGAGCGTCCTTGGACAAAAATCCTTGCGATTCAACTTTCCTTGCGTTGCGAAGCTCATCAACTCCATCTCCTCTCTCGAACACAGCCGCTGCGCCCATCCCCGTCCCTGCCAGATTTTTCCCAATCAACAATAACATTTTCAGACACTAATTTAGAGATTGTATGAGTAAGATTATGGAGTGAGAGAGAGAGAAGTATACCAATGCACATTGACACTACCCCAAACCGACAGTCTTTTCCACGACGTTTCATCTCGTGCAACAAAGTAGCAACGCAACGTGCTCCTGTTAGAGTTTTAAACAAGCATTAGCTAATCTTGGTCTCTTAGCTATAGGTCTATTTTATCTAGCATAGGACTGAATGTAGCAGATTAGAGCAGTTGCGGGCTGGCTTGTGAAGCCAAACTTATAAGTATGCTTCAGGAGATTGTTTAGAGAAGCTCATTAACCAAGTCTCCTATGATTTGGTGAATTTAGAAAATAATAGTATTTTTGTAGCTATGTTCTTATATACCTGTAGCACCCAAAGGATGTCCTATGGCCATTGCGCCACCGTTGACATTGATTTTCTCTGGGTCAAGTCCCAACTTGTTACGGCAATAAACAAACTGAGATGCAAATGCCTGAACACACACACATGGAGTCAAACACACGGTTATCATCAGAAGGTTTGGGAAAAATGATATGTGGTAAGAAGATCCTGGAAGTATTTGATTATTTACCTCGTTGATCTCAAACAAGTCGATGTCATCGAGTTCTAAACCAGCAGCCTTAACTGCAGCAGGAATGGCAACTGCTGGACCAACACCCATGATTGCTGGGTCAACACCAACTGCAGCAAATGTCCTGTAATTTGCGGAAAAGTGTGTAAATGGACATCACAAGCATCTCCAGATTTGTTCTGCTATAGCTTTTATCAAAAGTTATCACCCACCTGAACACACCAAGCACGGGAAGGCCTTTCTGTGTAGCAACACTTCTCCTCATGAGGAGAACCGCTCCTGCACCATCACTAACTTGGCTGGAGTTTCCTGTTTGAGAAAGAACATATCAAGTAAGGGATTCAGAATTTCCATAATACAAACTGTAGTCTCTGCAATGAAACAATTGATTCGGGTAAAGTACCAGCTGTTGTGGTGCCATCCTTTTTAAACACTGGCTTCAGCTTGCCGAGAGTAGCAAGGGTTGTGGTTGGTCGGATACCATCATCAACAGATACTGTGATGGGTTTCTCATCTCCTGTCTTTGGGTCAACAAGCTGTAACAGAAAACACAAATTATTGACTATAATAAGAACATGAATGAAGGGAAGTCTTAAATGTTAACAGGTACTGTATGGAAGATCTGGAATATACCTTGGTTTTAACAGGAATGATCTCATCCTTGAATTTACCAGCAGCAGTGGCTGCAGCTGCCTTTCTGTGCGAGTCAACCTAACAATATAATTCAATAGCTTAGCACCGGGAGATTCAAGTTATGGGTTCATCTAAAAGTACAACTATGCTGAAAAGGTTAAGTTGCCTTACAGCAGCCTGATCTTGCTCCTGCCTTGAGACACCAAAGCGTTGTGCTACATTTTCTGAAGTAACACCCATAGGGAGAAGACAATTTTGTGCTTGCTCAAACTTCTTCACCTGCAATAACTCAATGCGTTATATAATGCGCTATAAACTTAACAGGTCCAACTAAGAATTTACAGAAGAGAGAAATAAAAGACAGTACCGCTGGGTTGACTGACCCTTCCCATGCCATGGGATTAGTAGTCATGGACTCCAATCCAGCCCCAATACCTGCATCCAACATTATCGTCAGCTACTTCACGAAAACAAAGACATCACTCAATGTAATCAAAGACTGGCTATCCTCTTACCAATATCATAAAATCCAGCTTTGATGGCAGCGGCTACGTCAGCAACAGCCTGAAGCCCAGAAGAGCACTGCCTATTCACGGTTCTAATGGGAACGGTTTCTGCAAAAGGAGGTAAAATGAGCATACACTAATTAAAGACAAAGATTTGCATCTCAGTAAACATACCAGGGAAACCGGCATAGAAAGCAGACATCCTGCACTCACTGGCCCTCTGAGATCCCGGTGCCAAAACAGTACCGACAACAATGTCACCAACATCACTTGGGTTCAGATTCGTCTTCTCTATCAATGCCTGCATCAAGAATACAACACCATATAAAACTAAAAGTGGTAAAGAAATATAAGAAACCAACGAGCGAGTAGAAAAAAGATAAACTACATACCCTCAAAACGGGGGCAAGGAGATCATCTGGATACGTATCCTTGAAATTGCCACGTTTGGACTTGCATAGTGCAGTCCTATGTGCCCTGCAACGTATCAAAATGCGTCAGTTTATCATATCACAAGTATCTGAAACAAGAAGTCTTCAAAAGTTCTTGAGTAAAAGAGATATGGACTTACGCAACAATAACTACATCATCTCCATAGAGAGAGGTCCTCTGATACGCAGCACTGTCACCAGCCACGCAAGCTGAAGCCTGGTCATTTGGATTTGAAAACGAAAGTGATTCAATTTATATGCACTTTTTTTGCAAAACGCTAGTGATTACAACAGGATCGCACACGAACCAAACAATCAAAAACGAAGGTATCTATCTATCTCAATCAATCAAGTGAGCCAAACACAAAAATCACAGTCATTAATTTGATCTCAATCGAGCTTAAACCATAATAAATATTTCAGCTCATAGGAAGCGCACATCGAATCAAACATCGAAATTCAAAACCGAAATCCAAAATTCAGTACATGTAAATCCAGATCGGAATCACGGAGCTTAGAGATCACGATTAATCGAGAGGGAGAGGTAGAGAAAAGCTTACAGAGAGAGAGCCCTCGAAACTGTGTGAGGACGAAGAAGAAGAAGGACGGAGATGCTCAAGAAGAACTCTTTGTCTCTCGATCGCTTTCTCCATTTTTTTTACCGAAGGATTTGTTTTTGTTCTACACGAAACTAGAATCCTCGGCTCTGATCAATTTATACGGGAAGATAGCAAAATCATTTGTTTGTAAACATTTATTTGCTTAGTTAGCAAAAATAATATTTATTTCCTTAATGTTGGCAAATAATCCAATTTGGATTTTTGTCCCTAAAAAAAAAAAAAATCCAATTTGGATACAAGTTCTTATCCTGTCAAAGAATCAAATCACACAGTAGTATAAGCCTTGACCCTTCTAACATGTTCACATTTATCAAATATCTACCGAGTTCGTAACGTTTTTTTATAACAAAAATAAAGTGGTTTGGTTTGATTAGTACAAAAAAAAGATTGATGATAAACAGATAAAAGAGTCATGAAGATAAGGTTAGGCGTGACGTGTGTCCCCGCCCGTTTTGGGCTTTGAAGTACGTGCCGTGTATCCATTCCCATCTTCTAAATTTCTACATTTACCCCAATGTTTTTCGATAACTCTATTTACGCCTCAAATTTATCAGTAAACAAAAAGAACCCTCTTGCAATACTCAAATGATTTAATCTTGTTCTTTGAAGTTGTCACACTACCGATGAAAACAAACACTCGAGATTCCGATTAATTTTAGACAAATATCTGAAGGCTTTCTTAATCAAACACATTTCACACACAAAAAGTTCGTCACCGACCACTTTTTTTATACGAGTCCTGTTCTTACACAATAGATCCTCCTCATGCATTCAACGTTTATACTATGGATACAACAACAGCTGCCATGTGTGTATATGTTATAAATACCACTAATTTACAAAATCAATCCTTTAAATCTTACAGTTTTACAATCATTCGTCCTCTTTTTACTTCATCTTCTGACATAGGGTTCGTCGCTTGGGTTGCAAGGCAGCTGACATAAGCCGGAGCCGATCAATAATCTCTGTAAAAGATGGTCGTATCGCCGGATCAAAAGACCAGCATTGCTCCATCAACTCTCTCCACATATGATCACATTTTTCCGGCACTGAAGGTCTCAACGTATTGTTCACTATCCCACCTTTTATTCAACACAACAAGCATCAAAAGACAGAACACACGGTAGAAACTGAATCTGCTTCTGCAAGACTTTAAGGAAAATAAGAGTAACATAAGTACCAATTATGGCGCCGCAATGCATATCTGCGTATGGTTCTTGGCCTGTTAGGATCTCCCACATGGCGATACCAAACGAGAAAACATCTACCTGCACAAATGGTAGATCAAAGCTAAACTTTTAGTTGTCAATTTTTCATTGGTTGATAATCGATAATAAAATGATCGTGGTACCTTCTCAGAGACGCGGTTGCTGCTTCCGTTTAACAGCTCTGGTGCCATCCATGGAAGTGTTCCTCTAACTCCTCCAGATACTAGCGTGTTACGTTTTATTCTTGATAATCCAAAGTCACCAACCTGCATAAGCCAATATATGAAAGCAGGGAACATTTTCTTTCAGATAAAACAATCTGATTTGGAAACAGGTTATGTTACCTTGCATATTGGTCGTTGCGTGTCTCTCAAGTTAACAAGCAAGTTATCACATTTTAGGTCAAAATGAACTATGTTCTTCAAATGGAGATACTCCATGCCAAATGCAGCATCTAGTGTTATCATCAGCTTCTTGCGTCTATCAAGCGACCTGTGTAGATACTTTCATTAGTATTAACTCGGAAGAAGAAGACTAAGAATATTAGGTTTGTGTAGAAAATAGAATGTACCTATCTTTTCTCTGCAAGGCATGTCTCAAAGATCCATTAACCATAAACTCAGTCACAGTCGCCATACTTTCACCAGGTCCTTTTGGCACAACCCCATAAAATGCAACCACATTTGGATGGTGAAGATTCGACAAGATCCTAGCTTCCCTCCAAAAATCTTTCGTCTGTAAACAAAAAACATCAGTGTGAAAGCTTCATGGAAGAGACACATGATGTAAACTTGAGTTATTTAAAAGACACCTGTCGTTCTTGCTCGGATGATCTACCAGAGAAACAGCTATTCTTTATCCTCTTGATAGCTACATCAGTCCCTCTCCACTTCCCAAAATAAACAGTTCCAAATGTCCCAGATCCTAGCTCATGTAAGTCCTCAAGATCTGTATTCTTTATAATCTGAAACTTACAAAGACCAAAGTCAATAACAAAAAACACTTAAAACATAACCAACTATCTGAAAACTTTTTTCCACCTGTAAGTTATAGATTCCAGCTTCTCCCATTGTATCTTCAGTATCTTTCCCTTTACCGTACTTTTCCTGCATAATAAAAATGTCATCACAGCCACACAAAGAAAACTCTACTAGAAAAAAAAAAGTTACCTCCATTCTAGATTCAAAACAAACACTTGTACTCTGTCCTTCTCTTGTATAGTAGTTGTTATCATCTGACTTAATACTAACACGAGGAACAATAGTACAATCATTTGTAACATCCTCAACTATGACCTTTGGACCGAGCATGTTCTTTCTGTAATGATCATCTGATGATTTCTGTGTACGTGGGAGTACATCAAGATTGTCATTAGTATTGGTGGATAAAGAGAACACAGAGCTTCCAGAGTCTTGTGAACCGATGGAAGCAATCCTGACAACTCTATGATAATTAGGACTAAAGGAGCTACTAGTTTCACTAACTCCAAGTTGTTTTGAAGCAAGATCAAAGGAGCTAGGATCCTCATGGTTCATCCATTTGTTAACGTCTTTGGTGAGTTGAATCTCTAGCTCTGGATTCTTGAAAGAGAAGTCACTCTCTTCCCTTTTCTCTGAGCCAAAGGACATAGCTAAAGAAGGTGACTTCTCTCTCACCATTTGCCATGGAGGTTTAGTGGTTGCTTCTAACCGCTTCTCTCCCTGGCTCTCATCATGCAACTGCGGATCGGAAACAGTGCTTTTCCTTAGCACCGGTTTATCAGACCCGGTATAAGGTTGACCGGTTTGAGGATAAGGAAACACATCCCCACTTGGGCTCCTGTGGAAGTTAGTCTCAAACAAGAAACGGTTCTGCTCTGGAAAGTTTGGAGCAACCATGTAAGGGAAGTTATTAACAAAGTAAGGAGTATCAGTATTAGATCTCTTGTGAGCTGAAAATGGAGATGATGATGATGAAGGAGATTGGTGATCAAATGGTATCTGAATATTCCCATGCATATAAGTAGGTGAATCTGAAGCAGTTCCAAATTGTGTTGTTGCTTGACTTTTCCCACTTAAACTCTTTTGAGGACTCACATCTACAAAGCCATTAAGAGCTGAAACATATTGATAATGTTCAATATCTGTATGCTGGTTTATGTTCTGTGTCTCAGTTAAAGAAACAAGAAACACTCTTATCCTCTTGGAGCCAGCCTTCTCTTCAGCTTCTTGATACTCTTCAATCATATGCAAAAGATCTTCATCGGAGCGAACGGAGATTAGTGCATCAAGATCTTCTCCTGGTAATTGGTATTTGATTGTATGAGGATGGTTGCATATAGCAAATGTCTTTTGCATCAACTCATTCAAACCAACATGTTTGTATGTAGATATTATCCTTGTCTCTCCTCCTGTGTATCTAAGCTTCCCATCACCGGACCGCGGTAAGATCCTTCCACCAAAACTGCATAGAAGCTTCAGTTTTATAGGTAATGAAGCATCTGATGCTGTTTGGTACATCCCAAGGACTCGGTTTAGATCTTCATAATGACTCTTGTCAACATTTTTAGTAGCTTCCCTTTGAGCACTATAATCCTTCATGAACTCATGTGAAAACTCCTCCCCGGTCTGATTGCAAACATTGTCTTCATTCATCTTATTACATATCAAAAAGGCTCAACGTCTGCA
>JABAYD010088327.1:0-12046 GCA_014822095.1 Diplotaxis tenuifolia | reverse complement strand
TGGAGTGGGGAGATCAGGTGAGGAGAGCTCAAATGGATCAGGAGGAGAAGCAGTCTCTAAGTGGAGGTCTTCTGGTCAAGTTGAGAATGGGACGCCCTCAACATCTCCCTCTTACTGGGACACCGATGATGATGATGATGATTACGGTAGGTTTGCTGTTAATACTAACATGGTCTCATGTTTCATCTTTGATTTAGCAAATGCATACAGCTAAAATGCAATTGTTTGGTGGAAAAACGAGCGTGCTAGAGGCTTTTATCTGTTTTTTTTTGTTTCTTGAAGAGTTCAGTTTTTGTGTTGAATCCTACCATTTAATTAGGGGCATTCATAGTATTATCCTTCTTCGTTTCCTTTTACGCTTTATTTCTGTTTAATGTTAAACTTTATTACTTTTTGTAGGCCTTAAACCCTCTCAATTATTTGGGAAACATACTTGGAAGATAGCTAAATTCTCAGAAATCAACAAAAGAGAGCTCCGTAGCAGTGTTTTTGATGCTGGCGGCTACAAATGGTACCTACCATATTTTAGTCTTACTCATCCGTTAGCTTTGTCTCACAATATAAACTTGGGATCGGGTTTTTGAGGCTCTGGTTTGTTACCTTAATCTTCGTGACAGGTATATTTTAATTTATCCACAAGGATGTGATGTTTGCAATCATCTTTCCTTGTTTCTCTGTGTTGCAAATCATGAGAAACTTCTTCCAGGTTAGTAGTTCTGTCCTCTGTTCAGCATGTCCTCGTTTCTCTCTTTGGATACGTGCTCATTATGTTCTTTCGTTATCTTTGAAACAGGCTGGAGTCATTTCGCTCAGTTCACTATAGCTGTGGTGAATAAAAATTCAAAGAAATCCAAGTTTTCAGGTGACTTTTCCGAGTCTTAACTAGCTTGCCCCTTTAAATATACAGACAACTGAACTCACCTCTTGCAGATACGCTGCACCGGTTTTGGAAGAAAGAGCATGATTGGGGATGGAAAAAGTTTATGGAGTTACCTAAGTTACATGAAGGGTTCATAGATGATTCTGACTCTCTTACGATTGAGGCTCAAGTTCAGGTGATCAGGTAATGCAAAGTTGACTCTATGTAGAGCCCGAGTTCAAAACTACCACGTCCATTTTTCTATGCTACCATTCACTTACGGCTCCTCAAGTTCATATTTTCTCCAGTAAAACACATGTGGATAATTTATCCCTATAACTGGTCCTTGCAGGGAGAGGGTGGACCGACCTTTTCGCTGCCTTCATTGCGGTTATAGGAGAGAGCTGGTTAGGGTGTATTTTAATAATGTAGAGCAACATTGCCGACGTTTTGTGGAAGAGAAAAGAAGCAAGCTTGGGAAGTTGATAGAGGACAAGGCAAGATGGACAAGGTATTTCACAATGCAACTTCTACCCTTAACTCTCTAGATTCCGGAAATGTAATCGTAGTTAATTGCCATTTGTGAAGATAAGTGAGCAGGAAGTAGCTGTGGTTTCCTTCTCTTCTGAGGAAACCTTGCTATTTGTAGAATTATCTTGTTTTCCACTATGCATTTGAAGTCATATATAAACTTGCCTTAGTTTCAAATTTACATTTTTATTTGGTTGCTGTGGCTCTCCACTATCTCTGATTTAAAAGTCTTGTTAGCCAAGGAACTTGAGATGCTGAGGCGGATAATCCCTTAAAGAGGATGTGGTCTTTTTTCTTAGTTCACACACTTGTTGAAGGCCAGAATTTACACCAATCTAGTATAGTACAGTTGCCTTACTTTTATATTTATGGTGCTATCTTTCTTCTAAATTTGAAATGGATATCGTTCTTTGCTGCAGCTTCGGTGTTTTCTGGTTAGGGATGGACCAAAACTGTAGGCGTCGGATGTCTAGAGAGAAAATGGACGTTATACTAAAAGGAGTTGTAAAACACTTTTTCATAGAGAAGGAAGTTACATCCACATTGGTGATGGATTCCTTGTATAGTGGGTTGAAGGCTCTTCAAGGCAAAGCTAAGAACAAGAAAGCTAGGCCAAGTTTGTCAGATGCCAAAGAATTGCCAACTCCGATTGTTAGTGTGGACAAAGATATGTTCGTATTAGTTGATGATGTGCTGTTGCTCTTAGAGAGAGCTGCTCTAGAACCATTACCTACACATGAGGATAAAAGTCCCCAAAACCGTACGAAGGTTGGTTTCATTGGCTGTATATATATATATAGATATATTATTTTGCCTGAATTTCCATTATCTGCGATCGTATCTGCATTGTTTATTTTTATTTTGTCGTTTGTCTTATCCATTTTTTTCTGTTTCGGAGGACGTGTTGCATTGTCCACTAGAAAAAGAAATTACGTGGATTGATTTTTGTGATTCTTGGGTGTAAAACTAGGATGCCAATGATGGAGAGGAGGTCAACAATGAAGTTGTTGAGCGTGATGAGAGACGTTTAACTGAATTGGGTAGGCGAACCGTGGAGATATTTGTTCTTACCCATATCTTCAGGTAACAATGCACGATATGTTTCTACATGGTCTTCAGTTTTGTTCTTCGTTGATGTGCTTATGTATTGTACTTTCAATATCTCTGAGAACTGCAGCAGCAAAATCGAGGTTGCATATCAAGAAGCAATTGCGCTAAAAAGGCAGGAAGAACTGATTCGCGAGGAAGAGGAAGCGTGGTTGGCAGAAACAGAACAGAGGGCCAAAAAAGGAGCAGCAGAGAGAGAGAAGAAATCTAAAAAGAAACAGGTGTGATACTCTTTCTGCTGTTACAAAAAATCTAATTTGCTCCTCCTGTGTGTTGGATGTTGATGAGAGTTTCTTTGGTTCTTGAACATTCATAGGCGAAACAGAAACGGAACAAAAATAAAGGGAAGGAAAAAAGGAAGGAAGAAAAGGTGACTGTTGCAACACATGAAAAGGATCTAAAGGAGAACCAACATGATGAGGAAGAAAAAGATTCTATCACAGAGAAAGCACAATCCTCAGCTGAAAAGACTGATATTCTTGGAGATGTGTCAGACGTATCTGATTCTGCGGATGGTTCGGTCGACATTCTTCATCCTGATTTAGAAGATGGGGACAGTAGCTCGGCTCATTGGGATACCGACACCTTGGAAGCGCATCCTCCTCCATCAGGAGGGAGCGACATTTCCATATCCACACCCAATGGAATTGGGGAAAGAAAGAATCAGTCCACAGTGGATGATAGTTCCTCAACTTGTTCTAATGATTCAATCCGGTCAGGGGTTACCAATGGGTCATTCAAAGGGAATGCCTTGAATTTCCGAGACCAGAAGTCACCAAACAAGTAAGTTTGTTTTCACCTCTCTTTGCTTCTACTGACTGTACTGATTTCTCATAAGACACCTTGTGTTTTGCAGAGGAACGAACCACCAAGTAAAAATGAAATCTGATACCCGGAGCTTAGTGAGTGAAACAGAGAATCAACCTTCAACACTTGGAACTGAATCAAAGAGTCAGAGTTCACCGTCCGAATCTGATTGGGTTGTTGTCTCCCGCATCCAGGAGCCAGAGAGCTCTCGGAATCGCAGTCCCGTTGGGAAGGTTGGTCACTCACTCATGCTTTTATTGTTGAATAAGATCTCTCAGAAGTGCGGTGCTAATGGAATCATTACAATTTTCTTTTGCAGGAACGCAAGGTTGCTCAAATCATTGTTAACTCGGTTGACATGGATCGACTTAAAGTGAAAAGCGCTGCTGCACTTTCTTCTCCCAGAACCCCTGCCAAGAATCCTTCACCATTAACTCAGACAAAGCCGGAGAAAAAGAGCGTTTCAAACGCAGACGCTGTTTCAAACAAGAAGGTAATGTCAGCTCCTGGACCACCTTCATCAAGTCAAGTAGTGCGGCCTTCTTCAGATATTCAGTCACAAACCGTTGGTCTCAGAGCTGATACGCAAAAGATCTCTGCTCCAAAACAAACTGCAACAACAACAACTATATCAAGGCCTTCTAGTGCTCCAATAATCCCTGCCATGCAACCATCCACCACCCCTATCATCGCCTCCTCCTCTTCGGTTCAATCAACATCATCCCTTCCTCGGTCGGTTAGCTCAGCTGGTCGTCTAGGTCCCGACTCTTCGGTACACAACCAACAAACATACATTCCTCAGTCCTATAAACACGCCATAGTCGGTAACTCTCCTGGTTCAACATCTAGTTTCATCAACCACCCAAGCTCTCATGGAGTTGTCCCAACCACATTGCCATCATCGTCAACTTACTCACAAACACCGACATTATCTCATCAGTCAAGCTTCCCTTTTAGTCAAGATGCGCTTATGTGGGCAGGAAGAAGTTCAAATTCTGTGAACATGGGCATGAACAACCTTTACACACCAGCCGTGACTAGCAACAGATCTGTGAACCACACTAATGTTGAGAATGCGCGACAACAACCACCACAAAGCTTGATGACAGACGAGTTCCCACACCTCGACATCATCAACGACCTCCTCGAAGACGAAAACTGCAGCAACATGGATTTTAATGGAAACATATACAATTCACAACAGCAGATTTTCAACAGCCAATATGCTTACCATAATGGTGGTGGTGGTGATTTAGGCATGTCAGGTGAGTTTATGTCTAGTGGCAGGTCCAGGAGTTTCGGAGATGAAGGTTTCCGTTACATGCCACGTGTCTCTGCAGCCGGACCATACGGTGCGGATGGTTTGATGCCGACGCAGTGGCAAATGGCGAACATGGACTTGTCTTTACTAGCTATGAGGAACGGTAACTTGGAAGATACAACATCAACATACCATCACAACACGTATCCGAGTTTTTCGCCTGGGATTAATGGCTACACTGAGTACAAACCGTCGTCTAATAATGGCCAACGATGAAATGAATTTGGGATGTGTAATGTTTTTAATCTTAAAAAAAAAAGGAAAAAAAAAATACGATTACAGTTTGTGTAAAGAGAGTTTCTCTTCTCTACGTTTCAAATGAATTTACGTTTCTTTTTTAATATAAGATAGTTTTCAACATTCTTCCACGGACAAACTTTTGCTTCCTACAATTGTGGTATGAATAATAATAGTGAATTCTATTTTAAACCAATTATTAAAAAATTTAACGTTATTTTCGTGCTAATTTAATCGTTTTTCAATACTGTTGAAATTAAAAGAAAAAACAATAATGTTGTTGAAATAAAAAAAAACAATAATGTTGATGGTAAAATACAATAAAAAAAGCGCCTTTCAGACACGGATGTAATAAAAAAAAACTGCGAATAAAAAAAAAAAAAAGAGTGTCGGAAGGGAAAGCATGAACCTAGAATTGGTGAAGCAGTATCTCGAAGGAGAGAAGAAAGATGAAGACGGCAAGGAAAAGGAATCGAAAGTAGCGAATTTACCACCGAGATTCATCGAGAGTTTCGTAGCGAAAGGAATCAAAGTAGATCTAATCGAACCTGGTCGAATCGTCTGCTCCATGAAAGTCCAACCTCATCTCCTGGTAACTTAACCCTAATTTTTACAATTTCCCCAAATTTCTCGAAAACTCTTGATTTTTTGGGAATTTTTGGTGTGGAGGAAAGAACGCAGGGAGTTTCTTACACGGAGGAGCAACGGCGACACTGGTGGATTTGATAGGATCAGCTGTGATTTTCACAACAGGAGATCTTACATCGTCGGGTGTTTCAGTGGAGATCAATGTTTCTTACCTCGACGCTGCTTTCCTTGACGTTAGTGTTTTTTTTTTTCTTTCTTTGGTTTTAGATTCATAAAGTCCATATTCAAGTTAGTTGTTATGGTTTGGTTACAGGAGGAGATAGAGATTGAAGCGAAGGCTCTGCGTGTGGGTAAAGCTATAGCAGTTGTGAGTGTTGAGCTGAGGAAGAAGAAGAGTGGTAAGCTTATTGCTCAAGGTCGCCATACTAAGTACCTTGCTCCCCGTAGCAAGCTTTAAAATCTTATTCTTTACTAGTATCGTTTTCACCTTAATAATGAATCGGTTTGTCTTATATCATCATGTGTCTACGTTAATTACATTAAACTATGTTTTATTCTCTGTCTAATACTAGTACAAAAAACAACTATGTTGAAGAAGTTTAAAACGGTTTGTATATCTACACTTTACACATAAACGTTTTATATAATTCGAAAATGTAATCACCGGCTAATCATGTTTACCGGCGTAATCTTTTGCTCTCCTCCTACTATGGTATCATGAAATTGGTATAATTGAAATTTTCCCATTTTAGTTTAGTAGTGACCATGATGACGAACATAGTTTGCTTGAATTTCAAGTTTTATCGCTGCCTAGGTTACTTGTAAAGCTCCAAGTTCAATCCATCTTTCTAATCCAGTTATTTTCGGTAAATACCCTAAATTATTCTGGAATTTGTTTGCATGATGATGTAATGGTCATTTAGTGGGTGAGTGAATCTCGTTTTACTAGCGTTTTTAATTGTAAAATTGGACATACACAAAACTAGCATTTTTTTACGTTGACATATTTGAACTCTTGTTAAAATGGAAAACAGACTCATCTTCTTTCTATAGTTATATTTCTCGTCTTCCTCTTTAATAGCATTCTTTTGTTATAAACTTGTGCATTTATAACTAACCACCACTTTATTGCCATGGCAAGATTTTCTAACTTCACTTTGCGATCGATTAAAACGAGTTTTCTCTTTGTGAGTGTGTGGTAAACGAGTTAGTTAAAGATCATACCAAAGATGAAAAAGGTGAGAACATAATCATGTTAAGGATAAAGATGTGGTGGTGGGTCAGTGTTGTCTTTAAGGATATAGGTGCGATATGTTTGTTGAGATTTTATTCTTGTTTTGTTTGTTTGTTTGTTTGTTAGTGTTACGTACTATCTCCTAGCCATCGCGGTAGAATAATGTACAATTGATTACATGATGCATAGAAACTGCTCAATTGTTATAAACCCGTTATATAATGCCATAATCGCAAGTCAACAAAAAGTTGTTGAATGGTGCCTCATAAAGCTTCAACAATCTTAGCATAAATATGAAATACCGAATTGAAACGATTCTTTATCATCAAATCTACATATGTAGTTTAGTTACAAAAAATAATAATTAAATATGTAGTTATTAATTTAGAAATAATTAAGTAGTGGTACCTTTATACAACTTATGAGAAAGATTGCAAAAAAAATTATTATGGAGTAAACAGTATTTTCATATATATATTTTTTAATTCTAAATCAAAGGTTAACCGAAAGTGACTAAAATGTTACTACACGTTTTCGATGTGATCTAACTAACTAACCCGGTATTAACATTTAAAATTTTATTCATTACGCATAATAAAAATTTCAACTAATAATAATAATATCATATTATTACTACGTCCTGTAAAACAATAAACACTGAAAACCCAAAATCTATACCATTAAAACATGAACATTGCTCATTAATAAATTTTTTATGTTTTCCAATTATACCCTTAATGATATGAACAAATTTTTATTCTCATTAATGGCAATATGATCTTTTATTTTTTGGGCCTAAAAATTATATACTAATGAATTTCATTAATGAGTTAAATTCACATTCTAATTATTTTTGAAGTTTATTTCAAAAATAAACACATCAGCCTTAATTGGTGTAGTTAAAGGTGGAAATTTTGATATTAGCCCGCTGCGGGTCGATCGATTTAAAGAAATTAAATTGCAGGTACGAATCAAGTGTTAGCGGAACGGGTTGTTCTAATTTCATTTTTTCTTTTAAAGTTTTTTTTTCAAAAATATACTAAATTTCGTTAAAAATAATTATTTTTAAAAAATATTAAAATTGTATTCAAAATATACTATTTAATATTATTATTTTTAAAAAAAATAAGAATTATTATTTTTATTATTTAATAACTATCCACGGGTCCCTCGAATTACCCGTAAAATTACGTGGGACGAATGCGGATAAAACATATTTTCTTTGCGGGTTGGGTGGGGCGAGTTTGACTCGCTTCCCAGTACCATAATTGATATTATTTTCCCAAAATAAAATTACATAATTAAATACAATACATTTACATAAATATTGACAATAACAATAAGTTAATCTGCATTAATTTTAAAAAGTTATATTAGATATTAACATTTAATATCAACAAAACAAAAGACTTATCGATTCATATGTAGATAAAACAATAAAAATGGTACCCGTGATAATATGAACTAGATTTAAGCGCGGATCAAAAATCTAGTTGAATTTATAAAAAAACTCCAAGAAAAAGTCAGACACAATGCTGTAGATGAGAAGATTTTAAAAAAAAAAAGGTATAAATCAGTGGTCATGGTCATGGACCTCATGGTATGTTGAGTTAGTGCGTCCCCTCACAGTCTCAGTCTTCATCCCAAACACGCATTTTAAGACTTTTCAATTGCAAGAAGGCAAGAATGATTAAACCTTCAGGTAATGCTTGTCCTGTCTCTACCTTCGTTTACCACTAGACAAATACAAAACACATTTGAATAATAAATAAATATTCATCTTTAAGTTTCTCTCTCTTGTTGGTTTGTTAAATTTGTTTGCTATAGAAGGATCGCGAGATGTCTCTAGTGCTGTATGTAAATCACTTAATCTCAACCATCTCCTCCTTGCCTCTCTTGGTGGTCTTGCCGCCGCTGCTGCTGCTTTTGCCGGAGAATCGTTCCTTCGACGCAAGAGAACTCATCAAGGTGTCTGTATGGGGAACAAAGATCAGAAAATAGCACCTTTGATTGAGAGGAAAGATTCAAGTCGACGATCAAACCTCGAGAGATTCTCTTACTATGTTGGTACGTATACTTTTCATCTCTGCCACATTTTAAGAATGAACTTTGCAGTCTTTGCTGATCTTTAGCCCAAAACAAATACAATATTGCTAATATTTTCAAGTCAGAAGAAACGAAATAGAATTTGATATTGACCAAGAGATTATAATAATAGGAAAAGTATAGTATTTATTAGGATGACGAAAAATAAATAATGATACTACTATTCGTTGCACATGGAAGGATATGTACAAATCCATATTGATGAGGGCTTATTAAAGTTTTGATGGACCGAAGCTTGTATTATATCTTTTGAGATTTTGGCTTTGGTTTTTCAAATTTATGTTGTTCTTTATTTTAATATTATGTTTATACTTTGAAATATTTAACTTGAATTCTTGAAAAATATAATTCTTACGCAAGTGTATAAAATGATGGTGATGGGGGCTTTAATAAATTACATACACGTATATACTACTTTCTCCATAAATGCTAGAGAGGCCTTTCACAAAAAGGGGGACCTTTTGTAAAGCATTTATATTCTATCCTTTCTAGTATAACACAAGTTTAACATGTATTTTTGATTAGTGCTAAACCTATATGCAAAATGCAGCAAGGCAGCTAGGAATTGAGGATCCAAATGAGTGCCCACAACTATGCAAACTGGCAAATGCATATTTAATGAAAACAAAAGGATATGATGAAAGTGTGTATGAGTATTTGGTCACTGAAGCTGATGTTGATTCTCTCTACATTCATCTACTTGAAGAATTTGAAAGATGTATTCTCACATATTTTGCTTTCAACTGGACTCAATCTTCCATCCTCATCTCTCAGGTACTTCTTTTCATTTTATATAAAATTAAAGTTGTTTCGTGTTGCTCTTTTTATGTATATATATATATATATATATATATATATATATATATATATTTGTATTCATATAATCATTCAAAAGTTGTACTTTGCTTATTTAATTAATTGTTGGTAATATTCAAAATCTAGCTGAGTGGAGTAGGTTAGACCATTACCAATCTCCAATAATGCGTATGAATTAGTAAATATTATCCTAACATTTCTCGTCGGGCTTTGATATAATTTTATACCCCTCCATAACAATGACAGATTTTAAGCGATGAGTCGGATCAGAAAGTACCAAAACTCAAGGATTTCGTGATGGCAGCAACAAGGTGATTGGATTATGCCAGATTCCATAACTATAATTATATGGTCTCACAGCTGATTAAATATACATTGATTGACTAATCCAAATATATGAATTGCGTAATCATCGCGCATTCCTTCTAGTGTTTGCCTTTCTAGGTCACAATTTCATTGCTGTGGTAATGATTCCAACTTATTTATTTAAATATATTACCATCATTAACAATAAAAAAATACTTCTGCACAACTTATTGACAATTTTTTTTTAAAAAAAAATCATAAATTCCTTAATTTTATTATTTTTTATTTAATGTTCTAAAAATCGCCAGACGGTGGATTATTGTCTAAGCGGACACTTTATGCTGATTTTTTTAACTCTTAAAAACCGATTTGAAAAAAAATGTTACGCTCAATATCCAATTTGCGGACTAATCGGGCGCTTAAACACCGATTTTTAGAATACTGCTTTTGTTTAATATACTTATTTTCAGAAAACAGAGGTTCGATAGAGTAACAAGAGACCTAAAGGTGAAAAGAGTATTTTCAACATTAGTAGAAGAGATGAAAGCCATCAAGATCGGAAGTAGCGGTGGAAGCGGTGAGCCGCACTGTACAGAAGTAATGTCTCCAGTGGCTCACAACAAACGCAGCCCCGTTCTCCTCCTCATGGGCGGCGGAATGGGCGCCGGAAAGAGCACCGTCCTCAAAGATATCCTCCAAGAGTAATGTTTTAATACAAGCTTGCATGCTTGTACTTACCTATATGCATTTAGTTATTTTATACAAAGCCAGCTAAATTATTATATTTGTAGGCCGTTTTGGTCGGAGGCAAGGGCCGACGCAGTGGTGATAGAAGCGGATGCGTTTAAGGAGACTGATGTTATCTATAGAGCTCTTAGTTCTAGAGGTCACCACGACGATATGCTTCAAACTGCTGAATTGGTACGTTTATAACAAACGGACTACATATAACGTGGGATATAAGAATTAAATAATGCATATTTTTGGTTGCTCCTTATGTATAGGTGCACCAATCATCTACAGATGCTGCATCGTCCTTACTAGTAACAGCATTAAACGAAGGACGTGATGTAATAATGGATGGAACCTTATCATGGGAGCCATTCGTGGAACAAATGATCACAATGGCTAGGAACGTTCACAAACATAGATATAGAATGGGCGTAGGTTACAAGGTGTCCGAAGACGGGACAACAACCGAAGAATATTGGAGACAAGAAGAAACGGAACAAAATAGGAAACAATGGAACTTGAAACCTTATAGAATCGAGCTGGTCGGTGTAGTTTGTGATGCTTATGTCGCGGTAGTAAGGGGCATACGGTAAAAAAAAAAAAATCTATTGTTCCCAAAACATTTCTCCTTATATTCGAATCGTATTGAACTTTTTGGTCCTTGTAATTTGACAGGAGAGCTCTAATGGTGAAGAGAGCAGTGAGAGTGAGATCTCAGCTCGAATCACACAAGAGTTTTGCTAATGCATTTCCTAAGTATTGTGAGCTTGTTGATAACGCTAGGCTTTACTGCACCAATGCTGTTGCTGGTCCTCCAAAGGTAAAAAAACGTCAAAGTTAATATATGAATACTAACGTTATCTTTTACCTTAACGGATACTAACAATTTTATTAACTTTGATTTAATGGATCAGCTTATAGCGTGGAAAACTGGAGATAGTAATCTTCTGGTGGATCCAGAGGAAATTGAATGTCTGAAACGGGTCAGTAATCTTAACCCGGATGCAGAGTCCATTAATGAGCTTTACTCGGATCCGAGCGTATTAACCAAGCCCGGTTCGGTGTGGGCTGATGTCGTTTTAGCACCATCTAGGCCCAAGCTTCAGAAGCAACTTACCGATGCCATCAAGAAAATTGAAAAGGCTCAAGTGACTAAGTGATGACATTGTTAACTAGCCCTTAAAAAAATTGTTCTCTGTTGCTAATTCGGAGCTATTTTCGTTGGTACTTTTGTCTTATTTTTGTGATAGTCTAAATAACAATAAATATAATAAATGGATTTTTGCAAATTTTCCACCACTTATTATGCGTATTTGAATCTTATTTTACAAGTTAATTACTAACATAACTAGGACACACTTTTAGGAGATATAATTTTCCTCATAATGTATTTTACAATATA
>JABAYD010088281.1:0-13582 GCA_014822095.1 Diplotaxis tenuifolia | reverse complement strand
GTGAGTTCCACAAAGTAATACAAGATTACCTATATATAAAGGCCTAAAAAAATTGTAATAACCTCTTCTATTCCAACTGGATAACCCCATCAACAATAGTAGTGACATAATCCTAACCATAGTATTATAAAAAGAAATCGTAACCATCAGAGAGATACTACGAAGACAGCACATTTCCTTAATAGTACTCAACCAAAAAAATTCATCACGTACTACTCGGTTTCCGCTATTCCAAATACACGAAACTAGCTCCTGAAATAGAGATATTGTAAAACACCTTTGATCCATACAGCACCAGTCATTACCCAATAGAATTACACTTCCAGTAACAAACCTAAACATACGTAACAACAGCTTACCTAAACAAACCATGAAAGTACCACTCCCAAAGAAAAAAAGGGGATGCTGGAATACATTAATACACAGATACCGTTAGTACCTCTTTTCCTCACCACTCGTCTCCATACCATTTGCTCCCCTGCAACAAACCACTGAGGCATTATTAGCCAAAAACCGAGGACCATAAATCCTTGAAACCAATCATTCCTACACCTTAAAGCAAGAATTTGAGCAAGGAGGAGGACCCTTGTCACCTCCATTGTCAGTACCAACCCATCCACCTTGTGATTTATTCCGAAGCCAAATACCATACACATTGTACTTCTCGAAAGGAGACCTTTACCACCAATCCCAACAACGAAATCCAAAGAACAAACCATATACCAAGCCATAAAGTGCACACAGAACCAAATTAAACCATTCTTATTATATTGTATTGGCCAAATCACAACCAATTTACGGCACCAGAAACAAAACCAAACCCTCATAACACTAACAGAAATTACATACCATATCCAGTAATGGGAATAAACCGATCTTCTCCAATCTTGGAGATGCCCATATCGAATCCTCTTCAGATGTAGCTCTTCCCATATTCTCTGTTTACCCATCACCAATCTCAATTCTTCGACCTCTCCAATCAACCGAAACAAAACCAAGAAAACCCAATCCAAATCCTTCTTCCAGTAACCACACCCACAAGACCAATCTTCCAAAAATCCTCTAGATAAACCGATACAAGCTTTTGTACCCAAACCCTTCACGGACTCAGACTCATCGGAAAGATGTAACGAGAATAAACCCATCTCTCTCCACCCTATCAGACAGCCCCTTTCCCTATCAACACCACCTTCTCCTCCCTCCTCTGAACCCAGAAAAGCTCCGCCGCCGTGCCACCTCAACCATTCAAATCTGAAACCTTGGATATAACATCCATCTATCGTCTCCCCATCAAACCATTTTGCCCGAAACACCAATATCCAATTGAACCAATTGACTAACATTGACAAAAAAAAATACACTTTTCCCGTCAAAAACGCAAAATCGCATTTCTCTGCAAAAAATGCAAACACAGTTTTTTCGCTAAAAACGCAAAAACACAAATTTTTGCCAAAAATGCAAAAACATCTTTTACTGCCAAAACGCAAAACCCGTATTTACTCGCCAAAACCACAAAAACATTTTCCGCCAAAAACGCATTTTCCCATCAAAAATATATATTCTCATCAAAAACGCATTTCCCGCCAAAAATGCAAAAAATGTATTTCCCGCCAAAAAAATGCAAAACACATTTTTCCGTCAAAAAAACACAACACATTTTCCGTAAAAAACACAAAAAGTATATTTCTCCCAAAAATATATTTTAAATAATTAATAAAAATTAATAGTAAAATAAAAAATAAAATATGATTAGATTAAACCAAGGGTATTTTTGTAATTATTTTTACTAAACTCATTTGATAATAAATTGCATTTGGGATCAGCAAAATAAACACACTAAGAAATGAGCCACAAGAAATACAAAGCTTCTTAAAATTATACACACAAATATCTGTAGACCTTTTGATGTTTTTAGAGGTGAAAAGTATTTCATTACTGTTTATTGATGATTTTTCACATTATTATTACGTATATTGATTGCATGAAAGTCTCAGTTTTGCGTACTAGTATTCATAACTAAAGTAGATAAGCAATAAGATACAAAAGTACAAAACATAAGATCATATAAAGGTGATGAATTATGCCAAAAATGATGAAAAGAGACAAAGTCTTGGATATTTTGCCAATTTTCTCCAAAATTTAGGAATTATATCAAATTCACAACGCATGGTGGTGAAACTGAAAGGCATCACTGTACTTTTATGGAAATAGTTAGGTTCATATTGAATTTATGAAAGCTTACTTATATCTTTGTGGATGGATGCATTATGAACTGCATTATATATTTTTAATACGGTTCTCGGCAAAGTAGTTTTCAAGACTTCTTTTGAACTGCATAAAGGTTGCAGACCTAGTATGACACATTTCAAAGTATGGTAATTTTCAATTAAAGCAAGAACATAAAGTCCACATGAAAAGAAATTAGATTTCAGAATAATCAGTGATTTTCTTATAAGCAACCATGAGAAATCTAAAGGGTATAAGTTATATTGTCTAAACCATAGTACGTAATAATAGAAACCAATAAAATTCAGATTTAAGAAGGGTAACATTAGTGGAATCCATAAAGTTTAAGAAATGGTCGTTCAATGAGAGTGATTCTTAAATTATGAATGTTGGGAATTGTCATGTTGTTGTAACGTTAAAACACCAAGTAAAACTCAATGAATGACCACATACTCCATGATGAAAATGTCGCCAATATTGATCAAGTACGTGAAGTTAAATGAACAAGCATTAAGAAGATTTATTTGTATGAAGAGATATGCTATTTCCAAATAGGTATTTTATCAGGTAGAATCTGAAGAATTGAATATTAAAAAAAATGGGTTTTTATTCAGAGCCATAAGAAAATGTTAATTATGATAAATAAATTGATGCCATGAAGATGAAGTAAATCGATGGCTGAAAATGATGTATGGGTCGTTTAATTATCTTGAGACGATAACTAGTCGAGTGTAGGTGGATCTTTAAGACAAAACTCGGTTATAATAAAAATATTGAATGACATAAAGCCAAAATTTAGCCAAAGTTTCAATAAAAATATGCATTGATTAAACTGAGTTTTTTTTCTCATGTGTCTATAAAAGACTATAAGAATTATCATGGCTTTGGTAGTTCAGTACGGTTTTGAGATCCAGCACGACTGAATTACCTTATTTAATGATGACTTACAAGAAGTATCTATGTGTCAACCAGAAGGCTTCATAATGAAAGTGCAGAGGTTAACATAGTCTACTAACTAAAGAAATCAATTTACAGACTGAAGTAAATATTGAGGTAACGGTATTTAAAGTTTAATGAAACCATTAAAAAAAATTAGTTTCTAAGAAAAAATAAATCCATGTATATGCCTCAACATCAGTGGGAGTAAGTTCATAATTTTTTATATGTTAATGATATTTTTATTGGGGAATAGTATCTTGGTTTATTACATTAAATTAATAATATCTCTTTAAGAATTTTAAATATTAATGAAGAAACCTATGTGATTGGAATGAAATTTTTTCATTATAGATCACTTGATATGTTAGGGTTGTCTCAGTAAGTATATATATTTATAAAGTTCTTGAGAGATTTTACATGATGAAGTGTTCTTCTAATATTGTTTTTATGCATAAAGGGATACACAATATCCGTATAATGAAAGGAAACTTAAAGAAATGGAAAAATAAATTTTGAGATACCTAAAAAAAATAAGAAATCAATTGCTCACATATAAGAAATCAATACATCCACATGTGGTTGGATTTTCAAACTCAGATATTTGTAGACATAAGGTTCTAAGCATTACAATTTTAGCAAAATGTATATTATCAATGAGATGTCTTATTATGGAAAAACTTATAGTTGTAATTGATTTAAAATTCCAATAAGGAAGCTGAGCATGTGACAAGGCTTTTATAAATTAATTATGATTGCCAAATTATCTCTGAGGTTGAGACCGTAAGTATTCGATTCTTTATGTGATAATGAAATATGTAATCATATGGGTAAATAAGACATGATATCTAAAGGATCTAAATATGGACATTAAAATTGATATATGTGGTTAAAGTAAGATGTCAAAAGATAAAAATTTGTCATTATACATATATGCAATAAACTTATGATCACAAACATATTTTAAAAAAAATATATCCAAAGTCATTAAAGTTCATCTACAAATTATGGTCTAGTGGACATCTATTAAAGTTGTTTGATTATGTTTATCATATATTTGACAATATATTTTAGCTCTTAAGAACTTTTGAATTTTGTACATTTCATTCCCACTGTGCACACCAATTTTTGTGGTTGAAATTATAATAACAGAATAACTCTTTATATAAATTATAAAATGATCATTATGATAACTCCTATTTTTGGTATAACTATGATAGTAATCAATGTAGTAGTGCACGGAAAGAATCATGTTACAAAATAAAACGTGCTCGCCATAACTCTCAATGTTTGTTAGATTAGTTATGACAAGGATGATGACCAAATAAAACAAGAGCTTAACAAATAATTTCGGCTTATGGTTCTCAATATGAAATTCTAATGGATTATACTAATGACCAAATAGGAGAAATGTAAAAAATATTTATGTTTATGAGTGAATGTGTCTTTTTCATGATGTGGTTCTTACATTAATCTATTTCTTATTAAATGAATATTTATAAAGTAAACATATTATAATAATTAATTAATATTTATTATAAATAAATTTATAATTTATATTAATAATATGTATATTATTTTGATTAAACATATGATTTTAGATATGTTGAATTTAGTTGGTTTGATTGTTTTTAGGTTAACAGTCGATGTATATTGGATTGCACCCATTTTCCCGAATTCAACTATATTATTTTTTGTTCAAAATATATTAATTTCATTATTAACATTCAGGTTGCCTGTTATTTTAAATATATAAATATATTTTAGGAAAATTATATATAATTTAATATATATTATGCTTAGAATAAAATAAAAAATAAACTAACATATTTATTCAAAATTACATAAATAAATAGAACAATAATATTTTGAAGTCTCATGTGTTTCATTTAAGTTGGATAAATTTTAAAGGGGGGTGATTGTTTTTGGTTTAGCCTCATTTCATTTAAGTTTTATATGATTCTTATTTCTTATTTGGATTGGGTTAATAATAATTCAGATTCATATCAATTTTGTAATTAAATGTAAATCTAATACTACTTTTTAAAAAAAAATTAATTAAATATACCATAATTTAAATTTAAATGTAAATGTATTTTGTTAAATATTTAGAATTTATTTTCCTTGTTAAGTAAATGAGAAATTTAAGATAATTAATTAATTTTTGAAAAAGTAGTTGATTATGTGTCTAATTCTTAGATAATGTTGAGGTGGTTTAAACCTTTAAGGAGTTTAGGGCATCTTCATCCCAACATCAATTTTTTCTTTAAAATGGAGTAAAAGTGAATATGGAATAGAAAACACTACAACCCTATTCCATTTCTTAGGGTATTTCCATCCTAACATTATTTTTCTTTTAAAATGGAGTAAAAGTGAATATGGAGCATAAAACACTACAACTCGACTCTATTTCTTACTCCATAATAAAGTTATTCTATAAATAGAGTAATATATTTTTTGTTGGTTTCTTACTCTATTTTGGAGTGGAAAATCAAGTGGAATTAGTGTATTTTCACTTCATATTCATTGTTACTTTATATTATAGCGGAAAATAGAGTTTTACATTGGAAAAACTCTTACTCCATAACAAAATTTATTTAATTTATTTTTTGTTTGTTTAATACTCTATTTTAGAATGGGAAATGCAATGGGATTGGAGCATTTTCACTCCCTGTTCACTTTTACTTCATTTTATAGTGAAAAATGGAATTTTAAGGCGTCGTTAACGAGCAACGGTGATGAGACGAATAAGACGTAGTAGAAGAAAAGAAGAGACAATCTGATTTCGATTGATTCGACTTGGGCTGGCTGCTATGGCTTCTGTGATGCTACTGTTTGTAGTGTTCGTGTTTGACCTCGTAGCTTTTGGTCTTGCCGTTGCTGCAGAACAGCGACGAACCACCGTTTGTTTCCCTCTCTCTCTCTCTCATAAATCTAATTTGATTATTGTTATTCCATGTATGTTTGTTCTACGTATTTCTTCAAGCTGTGTTCTTGAAAATTTATGGGTTTTGTATCTCTAAGCTTCCTAGAAAGCTGAAAACTTTGGGCCAAAATTGACAAGATTAGAGGCTTCTTTGATAATCAATCTAAAACCCTTCGAATGTGTTATATGTGGTTCTTGTATTGTGTTCTTCTTCTTGATTTTTGCTTGTGTTGTTTTTTGGGTGATAGTGGCAAGTTGTTAATGAATCAAGAGATTCAAGCTACTGCGTGTATGAGAAAGATAGCGCAACTGGTCTGGGAATAGGTTCTTTCTTGATCTTATTAGCGAGTCAGCTCTTCTTGATGGTGGCTAGCCGATGCTTATGCTGTGGAAGAGCCTTGACACCAAGTGGGTCTAGATCCTGTGCTATTCTTCTTTTCATCACCACCTGGTAAAATTCGTTATCTTCTCTTATTATTTTTTTTTTGTGTGCATATGCTTCAATCAATGGAGGTCAATGGATTATAATGATTGTTTGCAGGGTCTTCTTTTTCATAGCAGAAGTGTGTTTACTTGCGGGATCTGTGCACAACGCTTACCATACAAAGTACCGTGTCTACCTTGGGAACACTGCTCCTTCTTGTCGATCATTAAGGAAAGGCGTGTTTGGTGCTGGAGCTTCGTTCATAGTTCTCACAGGGATTGTCTCCGAGCTTTACTACGTGTGCTTGACAAGGGCCAAAGACTTTGAGGTTCCTAGAGATCCGGGTATTCGGATGAGTAGCTTGTAGAACTTCCACACACCTTCGTAGTAGATGTTAGAATTAAGAAAACCTGTTAGAAAATTGTTGTTGTGATCATATGTATGAGTTAGATGTGTTCTTACTTGTATATGAAATAGATTCAAGTACTAAGCTGTTATGGTTTCTGTCTCTTTACTACTTGTTCTTGAAGATTTTGTTTTGAATCTTGCAACGACTCTGGATACTAAGTAGGGACCGTTATGACCCCATTTGTTACCATTGAAGTTTCTTGAGTATTCATTAATGAATCTTTGAAGCAGAGGATTGTTCTTGTCAAAGATGAGCACCGCCTTGTTTAGCCTGCTTCATTTTTTTTGTCGGATCCAAAGATTGTGCTCCTTGTTGTGGAGCTTGGTGAGAGATTTGAGGATTATGAAGTCCGTGTCTAAGTAGATTCCTCCATACTTGTAGAGCAAGACTAATCTTAGAAGGTTAGAGATGTTTTGCTCTAATGGAATCAAACCTGGACTGAACATTCCTTTCTTCAATCTTTCAAACCATTTCTCCACACTGGTGTCTCTTTGAAGATGTAAGTGAAGTCTGGTTTAATTGCAAGCACATTAAGCCCTTTATCTATAATGGTTTCAAGATTACTGTTCCTTTCTCACCCTCGAGTGAGTTTGAGACCAAGATCAAACAGCTATTTTGGCGAGGCCTGAGAATACTTTCCATGGCCAAACCATCATCCATTTAGTTAATTTAGTCAATAGGATGACAACAAAATAGTGCTTCAATGAAAAAAACGACATTTCCATGTAACAAAAGACTGGCATAAGACTCGATTTCTAAACTCCTGCAGTCATACACTAATCAGAATAGTTCATATACGAAACAAAAATGTTTTAGGAAAACAAATTAATTTTGAGTACAAAAAGAAAAGATGAAGACATGAAGATCCAAACATGCAGATGATGATGAAACACTGAGAATACCTTTGAGACATAAATCATAATTCATAATCAATCAGAGAAGACCTCTCCTTCTCTTGTAATCACTAACAGTCAACGTCAGTCCATGCCTCTTACCATCATTCTCAACAACTCTGCATCCCACTGTTGCTTCCGTCACTTGTTTCCTCGCCATGAACGCTTTCTGTACTCCTTGAGGTCCTCCATACTTCTGCAACGCCGTTAACGATAACGGCAACTCAAAGTTATGCATCAGATTGTGTTCAGCTCCTTGACCTATCGGAGCTCTTGTGTCTATCAGCTTCCCTGCTTCCGCAGCCGCTTCTAACGCTGCTTCCGTCGCTTCAACACCTCCTGCTGCATCTGCCCCATTGTTCTCAACCGCTGCTGCAACTGCCGCCTCGTTCTCTCCTCCATCTTTCCCACTGTTTTTACCATTGTAGTAGTTCGATGACCGTGTCCACCTCCTTGAAAACGGATCATACCCAGCTTCACCAGCCTTGAGACTGGCAGTAATCGATTTCACCTCAGACGCGTTCTTGAAGTTCTCAGCTCTGTTCTTCTTGTTCATCTCGTAGAGCTTGAGAGCTTTTTTATCTACTCCTTTCTTATTCCTTGACGCATCAAGCTGCTTGATCTTAGCTTTGATCCTCTCCACACCCGCTTGATCATTTTTGCTCTCTGCAATCTCCAGCTCTTTCCTAAGCCGATCTTTCTCAGCTGCAACATTCATCGGCCTGACGGATGCAGATTTTTTCTCCTGCAGCATCTGCTTAACAGTCTCCGCCGAGTAAACAAAGCTGTTGATTCTTTTGATCGCTTCTTTCTTCTCTGCTACATCGTCCTTACTGGGGAGACGACCATTCGTCCGCTCAACCTCTCTGATCCATTGCCTATACTCTTCCTCTAGAGGATGCCCATCCGAGATCATCGCCATTTGCCAACGAGCAGCTGAGCTTTCATTACCCCAGAACACGTTAAGGTACTTGTGTGTAGTTTTGTTCTCTAGCTTGTACACCTTGTCTGGATCAGCTGCGTCTACATTCTTCACCATGCAGAGTCTATAAATCGGACCACTCTTTGACCTTCCAATCCCAACTCTCACAAAGCAACCAACGATAAGCTCCTCGAAGAAAGGCTCCATAAACCATTTAGCAAGCTTAGACCTCCTAATAGTAATCTCCTTGATATCCTCATACGTAGGCACATCAGACCTGTCGTCATCACTGTCCACCATTCCTCCATTAGACCCTTCATCGTCACTCTGAGACCTATCACTGTCACTCAAGGAAGCTAACGGCTTCCTCTTCATCGATGAGAAGTCTCTGCTACTACCTGAACCACCTTTTGATGCATCCCTCAGCTTCCTGAGAGCTGCAGGGTCCTGCTGCTTCATACGCTTAGCCCTCAGCTCGTTCAAAGCATCATCCTTCGCAGCAGCTCTGTCTGCAGATCTAGCGGATGACCGAACGCCGCGAGATGCCTGAATAGGCTTGGAAACAGGGGGGGTGGTGGTGGTACTCTTCTCGTTTTCTCTCTTGGACCTAAGCTTCTCAGTGAAGCTCTTGTCGCCTTTCTTATCAGCACGTTCAGCGAGAATCATCTCTCTCTGAAACTCAGTCATACCAGCAAGCTTCTGCCTGTCTTCCTCGTTCTTGTAGAGATCGTCTCCGAAATCAGATTCCTCGCTGCTGTCGTCACCTTCACGGTCAGATGTGTCAGCTTCTCTCTCTGCCTCGAGTCTCTTCTTTAAAGGGACTTGAGAGCCAGAAGGTTTTCTACTTGCTGGGTAGACACGGTGGTGGTCATCATCATCAGAGTCTTCCCTTGAATCACTGCCACCATCAGAGTAAGAGCCTTCGCGTCTCCTTGATGATGAAGGAGGATGAGAGTGACGGGACCTAGAAGGTGCTGCGTTGGTTCTACCAGCAGCTTCCAAAAGCAAGTCATCTAAATCAACCATAGCCTCGCGAGCTATAAACGCTTTAGATACCACCTGAGAGTATCAGAAGAAGTTGACCGTTAAGAGAAGCAGAAGATTCAACATAATTAAAGTAATCAAGGTAGGTATAAACTGTGTGCAATCATCATCAGGCCACAAAAGAGACAAATTCAAGATATTAAACAAAAGGGTTACAGACCAATTAACGAAGCGAAGTTGGGATCTTGAATTAGGGAACCTATCTGAGCGTTAAAAATATGGAGAATAATTAAGAGGCGGAGAAGGATCGATCTGTCGTATGGGTTTATTAATCAAATTCGATTCGAATAGGAGAGTCCGGTCGAAACCGCCACTTAGGGTTCTCGCAGCTGAGAAAAGGGGGCGGGGATGAACGCCATAAAAGGAAAAGGGAAAATTTTAGGGGAACTTACTTGAGACGAAGAAGTCGCCGGCGAGATCGACGGGCGGCGGAGGAAGTGTATGTCGATTGTCCAGGAACAAAAAACGAGACAAAAACTTAAGATGTGGAAGATTTGCCTGATTTTTTTTTCAAGTATTTTTGGTTATAATATGACCAAAACGTATCTCTACGACGTTTTAGTCATCAACCGCATAGCGCAGTGGATTAGCGCGTCTAACTTCGGATCATAAGGTCGTGGGTTCGACTCTCACTGTGGTCGCTTTTTTTATTTATTTATTTGCTCTCTCGTTAAGCTTTTAGGTTTAAAGATTCAGAGCATGTTCCTTCCATAGATGATAGAGAGAGCAAAAGAAAAAAAATCGAAGAAATGGCTTCGTCTCCTGCTTCTCTCAAAAGAAGAGAGCAACCAATGGCTCGAGAAGGAGACCAACTCATCGTAACTCCTTTAGGCGCCGGAAACGAAGTTGGTCGCTCCTGTGTTTACATGTCCTTCCGTGGCAAAACCATCCTCGTCAGTTTCCTGTCAATTTCGAATTCACCCATTGCAAGCAAAGTTATTTCGCTCAAATTTTGATTAATTTTGGTGTTTGTGTTGAGTGCAGTTTGATTGTGGGATCAATCCTGCCTACTCGGGAATGGCTGCTTTGCCTTACTTCGATGAAATTGATCCTTCCGCCATTGATGTCCTCTTGATTACTCAGTATGTCATCCAAACTGATAAAAATCTTCAATCTTTATACTTTCTTTGTGTCTGTTTACTTCTTAGTTTAGGATAACAAACTAAGAGTTGATGTTTTCTTTTGTTGCAGCTTTCATTTGGATCATGCAGCATCCCTACCTTATTTTCTAGACAAGGTTTGTGTTTTCAGTCTTACCGAATGTTTTTTGTTCTTGTGTCTTTAATATTCATCTGGGAACTAATACAGATTGGTATTTGTTTTGATTAGACTACATTCAAAGGGAGAGTTTTCATGACGCATGCCACAAAGGCTATCTATAAGTTGCTGCTTACAGATTATGTAAAAGTCAGCAAGGTTTCAGTAGAAGACATGTTGTTCGATGAGCATGACATCAACAAATCCATGGATAAAATTGAGGTGTGTACCCCTTATTACAACTTGTTCTTGCTTTGTGCCTAGCCTATCATTTTGCATTGAACGATATAAGAACTGTATACTAGAGAAGTTGAACCAAAGTAGTGCGTTTGAAGTTTACTTTTACGAATCCAACAAATGGGTCACATTAGCCTTCTGAATATATGCTTCTTGTTTTCGAAACATCTGGTTAACTAACCTTAACGCCTTGATCATTCCATTGAGTTTGTTTGAAAGAAGTGATCAGTTAACATTTATGTTTTACTATTTTCTAGGTGATTGATTTCCATCAAACAGTTGAAGTGAACGGCATAAAGTTCTGGTGCTACACGGCAGGCCATGTATTAGGCGCAGCTATGTTCATGGTCGATATAGCCGGTGTCCGAACCCTCTACACAGGCGACTACTCCTGTGAGGAAGACAGACATCTAAGAGCAGCTGAGCTTCCTCAATTCTCCCCTGACATATGCATCATCGAATCCACTTCCGGCGTCCAGCTTCACCAATCTCGTCACATCCGTGAGAAACGCTTCACCGATGTGATCCACTCAACAGTTGCTCAGGGCGGCCGTGTCCTGATCCCGGCTTTCGCCCTTGGCCGTGCACAGGAACTTCTCTTGATTCTAGATGAGTACTGGGCCAACCACCCTGATCTACACAACATCCCAATCTACTACGCATCACCTCTCGCTAAAAAGTGTATGGCTGTTTACCAAACCTACATTTTATCTATGAACGACAGAATCCGCAGCCAGTTTGCAAACTCTAACCCCTTTGTGTTCAAGCACATATCTGCGTTGAACAGTATTGATGATTTCAGAGACGTTGGTCCATGTGTGGTTATGGCTAGTCCTGGAGGTCTTCAAAGCGGTTTCTCGAGGCAGCTCTTTGACATCTGGTGTTCTGAGAAGAGGAACGCTTGTGTCATACCTGGTTATATGATGGAAGGTACACTGGCGAAAACGATAATCAATGAACCGAAGGAGGTGACTCTTATGAACGGTCTCACTGCTCCTCTCAACATGCAAGTGCACTACATCTCCTTCTCTGCTCACGCCGACTATGCGCAGACGAGCACTTTCTTGAAGGAGCTGAGGCCTCCAAACATCGTTCTTGTTCACGGTGAAGCCAACGAGATGATGAGGCTGAAACAGAAACTCTTTACGGAGTTTCCTGATGGGAACATTAGGATTATGACTCCGAAGAACTGTGAGTCAGTTGAGATGTACTTTAACTCTGAGAAGATGGCGAAAACCATTGGGAGATTGGCCGAGAAGACGCCTGATGTTGGCGATTCAGTGAGTGGGATCCTGGTGAAGAAAGGTTTCACTTATCAGATAATGGCACCTGATGATCTCCATGTTTTCTCACAGCTGTCGACAGCAACTGTTACTCAGCGGATCACTATCCCTTTCTCAGGAGCTTTTGGTGTGATAATTCATCGCCTTGGAAAGATTTTTGAGAGCGTGGAGTCTTCAATAGATGAGGAAACAGGGCTTCCGGGGCTGGAAGTGCACGAAAGAGTGACGGTGAAACAAGAGTCAGAGAAGCACATCTCGCTTCAGTGGTCGTCTGACCCAATAAGTGACATGGTTTCTGACTCCATTGTAGCTTTGGTTCTCAACATCAGCAGGGAAGTCCCCAAGATCGTTGTGGAAGAAGAAGTGGCTGTCAAATCCGAAGAAGAGAATGGGAAGAAAGTGGAGAAAGTGATATATGCTCTTCTTGTGTC
The DNA here is from genome assembly GCA_014822095.1 of Diplotaxis tenuifolia. Taxonomy (NCBI): domain Eukaryota; kingdom Viridiplantae; phylum Streptophyta; class Magnoliopsida; order Brassicales; family Brassicaceae; genus Diplotaxis; species Diplotaxis tenuifolia. Next base: position 594 of record JABAYD010088281.1, on the reverse strand, counting down.
ACTCTTTGGGGATGTGAAACTTGGAGAGAATGGGAAACTGGTGATTAGTGTCGATGGCAATGTGGCTCATCTTGATAAAGAGAGTGGAGATGTAGAGAGTGAGCATGAAGGTCTAAAGGAAAGAGTGAGAGTAGCTTTTCATCGGATTCAAAGCGCTGTGAAACGAGTCCCTCTCTCAGCGGAATTAAAGTAGCATTTGAGGTTTTTTAATCATCATACAGTTGTGGCCTGTTTCAGTATCCAAGTTTACTAGTTATGATGATCAAGTATAGTGGATGACTTTAAGAATGTGTTTATGAAACTTTGCTGATTTGTAAGTTTACCGTGATGATGATTAGTTCAATGAAGGTTTACTTAGAAGAACAAATGGTTTCAGTTTTAGATGTTTTGATGTTCAAAAGTTTATTTGGATTACACTTTGAGGCAATTGTTAATTGACAGCTAGACATTTCATTCGTGAACCACCAAGTTATTGAAAACGTTAGCTCCCACTTTTAACTGTACAATATTTTCCGGGTTCCATCTCTTGTTATTGATACTAGATATGGACCCGTGCGTTGCACGGATTTTATTTGATGTTTTAATATTTATAAA